>JAKUCV010000378.1:87875-145007 GCA_028386065.3 Turnera subulata | reverse complement strand
TTGACGATCTCAGGTCGGAGGACAATACATTTATAAGAAACACTAATGACATACATATAACGTTCCATGTAGTGTTCTTATGTGGGTCGGTCCAGTCCACAAGTTCTCCAACTTGTACCCGTATGTAGAATTCATATCACATATGCAATTCTCAACATACGCTAGCCTTAATTTATTATTACAACCCATCCGTAATAATAATCGACTAGGGACATTTAAGAATATGAAATATTCTTGGGTTATAAGTGTGTGCAAGCATTTATCTCATAAACGATACTTATTGGAATAACCTTAATGCGTATACATGACTACAAATAATCATCCGTGATTGGCTTTTGGGCATATTACACTAACATAAAGGAAGGCCAAGATACTCCAAGGGCAGCCTGACTATCTTACACAATAATTTATCAGGCAGAAAAGCCACTAAAGCATCTGAAACCCGGATTCCAGCCAAACTACTCTTATGAAAATTAATACTGAGGCTAGAAATTAACTCAAAACAACGGAGCACCCTCTTCATATTCATGAAAGTGTCATACTTTGCCGGGGCAAAAAGTAGGGTGTCATCGGCAAATTGCAAGAAGGTTATCGGAGTATTATGCAGCACTAGAGGCTCAACCAAACCGTTTTCCACCGAATGGTTGACCATCGCCGTAAGTCCCTCAGCAGCAATCAAGTAAAGGAAAGGAGACAGGGGATCTCCCTGTTTGAGACCCTTCTGCATGTGGAACTGAGGCGAAGGTGAGCCATTAATTAGAGCAGTCAATGAAGAGGACTGAAGGCAAGAGAAAATCCAAGAGAGCCACACTGAACCGAACCCCATACGCCTCATGACTTGGTGGAGATATTCCCATGAAATAGAGTCATACGCCTTGCAAAAATCGATTTTCCACACAACTGCCTGCTGTGAAGACTTCTTAATAGAATGCACCATCTCAATGGCCAATAATGCACAATATAAAATATATCAACCAGCGAGGAAACTAGACTGATTGGACTAATTAAATAATCCATCACCACTTTCAGCCGTTGTGCTTGAATTTTGGAGATAAGTTTGTATAATACACCAATTAAGATAATAGGTCGATATTCATCAAAAGTATTAGCATCAGGTTTCTTAGGAAGTAGAGTAATATTTGAAACATTAGCACCCTTAAGTAACCTTCTAGTGAGAAAGAAATCCTGAAAAAATTCCATAATATCATCCTTGAGAAAGAACCAACACCGTTTGTGAAAGGAGAAACAAAAACCCGGAGCTTTGGTACTCCCACAGGCCCGGAGCTTTAGTACTCCCACATGCCAAAAGGGCTTCCTTTACCTCGTCTATAGTCACAGGGCCTTCAAGGGCTACAACTGCATCAGCCGATAAACATCTGAAATTGACGAACCAAGTTTTTGTCTGGTGTCTATTGCAGCTCTATATAAACCTGCAAAAAAATCTCTTGCTGCATCTTTGAGGGCAGTAGGTTCAGTTAGAGTTTGTGTGCCCGCATTAATAGAGGTGATATGTTTCTTGCACCCTTTATGGCAGGCAACAAGTTGAAAAAAGCGCATATTTTTATCCCCCGAACCGAGCCATTTCACCCTGGCCTTTTGCCTCCAAAGTGACACTTGTTGGCGAGTTTTGAGAAAGAAGAGATCCCTGTGTTAGCAAGTAAAGCGCGCGGGAGTAGCCCACAAGTCGGGGAGAAAACAAGCGAGGCCCAAGTGAGATCCACACTGGTGGCTTAGATGCCATAAAATAACCCAAAACCTTAAGGCATCACCTTATGACTTGACCTTCAAAGGACCACATACATCAAAATGTATCAACTCCAGCAAATCTGGCTTTCTGGAAGGAGGATGACTTCTGAAAGAAACTCTTTTCTGCTTCCCAGCCAAGAAATGAACATACTTGTTCAATCTCACTGCTTTTACTCCTGCAAGCAAATTTTTCTTGGCCAAACAATTCATCCCTTTTTCACTCATATAACTGAGCCTCTTATGCCATAACTCTGAAGTGCTATCACTTTCAACCAAGTTCACAGAACCATGAGCAATAAAACCTTGCATTAGGTATAAATTAGAAAACTTTTTACCTCTGGCTACAATTAAAAAACCTTTGGTGAGCTTCCACTGTCTATCACCAAATAAATTGCAGTAGCCATCATCATCAAGTCTTTCTGCAGAAATCAAATTCAAACAAACATCAGGTGCATGTTTGACATTATTAAGAACAGACCTTGTACCATTACTGGATTGTAGATAAACTGTTCCAATGCCAACCACTCTTGTCTGATTGCCATTACCCATCTTCTATACACCAAAATACCAGGTGTATAAGATGCAAGGAACTCCTTCCTTAAAGTGACATGAAATGCAGCACCAGAATCCACCACCGAGCTAGTCTCATTATATGCAAAATTGATGATATTCTCATCAAGAGTGATGAGAAGAACAGAAGCTATAACAACAGAATTTCCATTCCCATTGTCTTTATCTTCCTTCCCTTTCTTCTTCATCTCCTTTTTCAGCTTGTAACAATATTTCTGGGTGTGCCCTACGCGACCACAAAAATCGCATTCAAAGGTCTTGTTCTTATTTCTTGATTTGCTTCTGTTTTTGCTTGAACCTCTATGACCACCATTAAACTTTTCTCTGCCCCTCTCTTGAACAATAAGAATATCAGATTGTGATGATGAAGATGAACCCTGAGATCTTTTTCTCGACTCTTCATTCAAAACACCAATTTTAACATGCTCCATTGTCACAGCACCGTTAGGAACATAATTGGTTAAAGAAATACGAAGAGTCTCCCAAGAATCTAGCAAAGTATTCAACAACCACTGTATCTCTTCGTCAAACTTAACTCCCATTCTAGTTAACTGATCAAGGATACCTTGAAAATCATTGACATGATCTAAAATAGAGCCACCTTCCTTGTATCTCAAATTCATCAACTGCTTTAACAACAATAGCTTGTTGTTGCTTGTCTTTGAAGCATATAGTGTCTCCAGCTTATCCCACAAACTTCTGGCATGTGTCTCATTAACAATGTGATTCAAAACATTGTCTTCTACCCACTACCAAATATAGTTGCAAACCTGTTGGTGATCAAATTCCCAGTCCTTGTCAGGCATAGAATCAGGTTTCTTAGAACCAAATACTGGCAGATGAATCTTCTTCACAAACAAAAGATCTCCCATCTTACCTTTCCACTTGTGGTAATTAGCTCCATTCAAACATACCATCTTGTTAACATTAGCCTCCATATTTAGTTCAGTTACATAATTGACAACCAAAGCTCCGCTACCAGATGTTAAGAAGTAAAGCCGGATAACAGTATACGCAGCGAATAGATATCAAATTATCCAACAAAACTTCCCTATCAACTGAATACCAAGGAAGCAAGCAAATTGCAAAAAAAATAATATCAACAAGCAAACCAATCAACAACCATAAGAGACACCAAATTTTTACGTAGAAAACCCCTTAAAATCTAAGAGTAAAAACCACGGGACTCAAGGTCCATCAAATCAACTCCACTATATCAAAAGGTTTTCTTACAAAACCTCCCTCCAAAAAAGGTACTAACAGCACCACCGAATAAGAGAGTGTAGATAACAACACTACAACAAAGAACAAGAAGAGTTACACAGAAATTCACCAAAAGATGCAGCTGAATTTCGACCTCCCAAACTAACAACTCCACAACTTCAAATTTGATCTCCACCGTTCATATTGTAGATGAACGTGTCTGGAACCTCCTGACAAAATTTCAGTTTGATCCAACAGTTAACCAAACGGGAACATGGCTTTGAATAAAGCTAGGCAGAATAGAAAAATTGCCTCAAAACCTGAGCTTTCTCTGATAATGAAAAACTTCTTATCGATAGTGTATTCTGAAAACCCATTATTATTTTCAGACTTAGTATAATATATATACTAAGTATAGTGGGTTCTAAAGATGGGCCAATCCATATTCGGCTATTTTCCACATAGGAGGGAAACCCAAAAACCCAACAATTATCCTCCTTCCCAACTAGGTGGAGGAAATCGCTATCCCGGCGACTGAACAACAACCTTCAAACTTCTTCCTCGGCAGAGCTTTTGTCATCATATCAGCACCATTATCATCTGTATGTATCTTCTCAAGCTCAAGTAGCTTAGAATCCAAAACTTCTCTAATCCAATGACATCTAACATCAATATGTTTAGACCTTCCATGAAAAGTAGAGTTCGTGCTAAGATGAATGGCACTCTGACTGTCACAATGCAACACATACCTTTGTTGTGTAAAACCAAGCTCATGCACAAACCTTTTCATCCATAGCATCTCTTTACCTGCTTCAACGAATGCTATAAATTCTGCTTCAGTAGTAGACAAAGCAATACACTTCTGCAATCTAGATTGCCAAGCAACTGCTCCCCCTGCAAAAGTAAATAGATAACCTGAAGTAGATTTTATACTATCTAAATCTCCAGCCATATCAGAATCAGTGTAACGCAATAAAGTAGGCTTCCTTGTTCCAAAACAAAGACTAAGATTAGAAGTACCACAAAGATACCGCGTAATCCACTTCACAACATTCCAATGCTCTCTCCCTGGATTAGATAGAAATCTACTAACTGTACCAATTGCATGAGCAATATCAGATCTTGTGCAAACCATTGCATACATCAAACTGCCAACTGCTGATGAATAAGGAATCTGTATCATCCTTCTCTTGCTCACTAGAAGGATACTGCTTCTTACTCAACTTAAGATGCACAGCAAGAGGTGTACCTACCACTTTTGCTTTATCCATTTTGAATCTTTGGACCACCTTTTCAATGTAGATTTGTTGTGATAGCCATAACTTCCTTGCTTCTCTATCACGAATAATTCCTATCCTAAGAATCTGCTTTGCAGGTCCTAAATCTTTCATGGCGAAAGACTTGCTTAACTCTTGTTTCAACTTGTCAATTCGAGAAACATTCTCACCAACAATAAACATATCATCAACATAGAGCAATAAAATAACAAAGTCATCTTCAGAGAATTTTTGCACAAAAACACAATGATCGGAAGATGTCTTCTTGGTCGACTCCGCTACCACTTGTTAGCAAGTAAAGCGCCGGGAGTAGCCCACAAGTAGGGGAGAAAACAAGCGAGGCCCAAGTGAGATCCACACTTGTGGCTTGAACACCACAAAGTAAACCAAAACCTTAAGGCATACTCCCCTTACAAGGGAAGCATCTTCTGTGACATCCTCAAGAGCCCGCTCCACAACATCAAGCCCGTGTACAAAGGAGCACGTGCCTGCCAATCTCTTTGGTTTACAAGAGTCACGCCTTACAACTCCACAATTGGGCCTAAACCTGAAGTCTCAAGCTCGCTCTACGTGGGGCAGCAACCACGGGGAAAACCATGTCGCATATCAATATCGATCACAGTCGAAGCTTTGGCTCCACTACCACTTGTTAGTAAGTAAAGCGCCGGGAGTAGCCCACAAGTCGGGGAGAAAACAAGCGATGCCCAAGTGAGATCCACACTCGTGGCTTGGACACCACAAAGTAACCCAAAACCTTAAGGCATTGGGTATATAGATCCTCTTGTTAGTGTAATATGCCTAAACACTTGCACATATTTATAACCTTAGAATATCTTATATTCTTAAAATGTCCCTAGTCAATTATTGTTATGGATGGGTTGTAATAATAAATTAAGACTAGTGTATGTTGAGAATTATATGAGATATGAATTCTACATACGGGTACAAGTTAGAGAACTTGTGGACTGGATCGTCTTGTCACGGGGTCATTACCCTCTCCCCAAAAGGTCAACCTAGTAGGGTGTGCAGCACCCCTGTATATATGGCCCAAGACCTTCCCCTTCCTTTCCGATGTGGGATTCCGTCACATTCTCCCCCACCGAATCCGACGACGCCCTCGTCGTCGACCGTGCACCCTACCTACTCCGTCCCCACGGAGCGCTTGGCGTGACATCGGAGTTAGGTCGGGTCGGCTCCGCTACTACTTGTCACGGGGTCATTACTCTCTCCCCAAAAGGTCAACCTAGTGGGGTGTGCATCACCCCTGTATATATGGCCCAAGACCTTCCCCTTCCTTTCCGATGTGGGATTCCGTCACATATCTTGGGCCACATATACAGGGGTGCTACACACCCCACTAGGTTGACCATTTGGGGAGAGGGTAATGACCCCGTGACAAGTGGAGCCGACCTGACCCAACTCCGATGTCACGCCAAGCGCTCCGTGGGCACGGGGTAGGCAGGGTGCCCAGTCGACGATGAGGGCGTCGTCGGATTCGGTGGGGGAGAATGTGACGGAATCCCACATCAGAAAGGAAGGGAAAGGTCTTGGGCCATATATAGAGGGGTGCTGCACACCCCACTAGGTTGACCATTTGGGGAGAGGGTAATGACCCCGTGACAAGCCTGACATAAGAACACTACATGGAACGTTATATGTTATCATTAGTGGTTTTATATGTATTATCCTTAGACCTGAGATCATCAAGGTTCCCAACATGTGAGTCATATACTCTGATATTACTCTTGGCTATTTGTAACTGAGTAGACCTTAGTGTAATCATTGGGTATATGATATAATGTGTAGTGAGTTTTGTATGATCAAGATGGGTATTGTCCAACCCTTATAACGGGTATATTATCAGATGGGCCTCTTGATAGAGTTAAACTGTAAATGCATGGCCATGCTCGGATTATGTGATATGGTGATATCATTAGTATCCGTTTTACACAGTTAACTCGTGGATTAAGAAACTTAGATTAAACATATACAAGATTGACTTATTCCATATCTCGTGTTTGATCTTGATAATGGGACGAAAGGAAAATGACATGTTTCCAGGCATAATGAATCAGTACTGATCTTGTCGTTTTGTTGCTAGACGCCGCTCATTGTTTATAATTGTAAATGAGTGTACAATTATTGCCAAACGTTAAAAGTTCCTACAGAGTCACAAACTTAGAACTGTTGATTCGAGCTGGTGGTTAAACTATGGTTGGACCGTGGTTCAACCAGGTATTTGAGCTAGTGGTTAGACTGTGGTTGGACCATAGTTGGACCGGGTCGTTTTGGGTTGACTAGGTTCACTAATTATCAGAATTATTGAACCAGAATTAATGCCATATGATGTGTAATCCCATTAATGCTTAGTGGAGCATTAAGGCATAGTGGAGACTTGCTTAGACTTAAAGGATAATCATGATGGCTAATGCATGATGATGTTGGCCACTGTCTCATTAATCTATGCATTAATTATGTGTAAAAATAGAGGTTGATAATCAGAATATCAACACAAGAGATTAGACACACAATTCAGATTATGCAATTCATTTTTTGAGAAAGAAAGAAACACACCAAATACTAGTTTCTAGCTCTCGGAATTTCTGCAGCTAGCACTGCAGTTCGGGAGTGCTCGGGTTAGTGATCGTGAGACAGTTGCTAGCTAGTTATCAACGGTTCGTGTGGATACCGTAGAGGAGATGGATTTCTGTCTGGTTCTAGCTGATTCGACTCAACAGTTGAGTGAAAGAACTTAACCAATCCAGGAACGATTTTTGTTATTCAGTTTACCCCATTTTACATGGATCCTCTATTAGTTCTGGGTTTTTCGCTGCGCATATTGTCTATTTGTTTGCATGCCCGGTTACTTACAGTGGTAGCGGAGCCTCTTGTGAAACACTAAACTGAATAAGTTGCTTATATGACTGATATGTTGTATGTGATGTGGCTTGATCATGATTGTATAAGTGACAGAACTTGATCAAAGTTTATAATGCTTTTGTTGGTTGTATGTTTATTCTAGATGATTTTGATTTTGATGTATGCGATATGTTGAAGTCGGTTCAATGGTGTTTGACACCAAGAACTTGATTGGTATATGATATCAATCAAGGTGTGTTTTGGCAGTAAGTCGAATGAGTTTGGCAAAGAAAAATCGATTGTCAGTTTTCGTATAGAACGATTGTCGTTCTAGTACAGCAAGGCCTAAACATCGATGTTTGCTATAAAAAACATCGATGTTCACATGAAGATTAGCCTTGGCCAAATCTTCTAAACATCGATGTTATGAGACAAACATCGATGTTTTCATGAAGATAGGCTTTGGCGGAATCTTGAAACATCGATGTTGTGAGACAAACACCGATGCTCTCATGAAAAGTGGCCTTGGCAGAATTCTCAAATATCGATGTTCAAGAGTTCTGTCAAATTGGTTTGAGATTTCAGAATTCTCAAACATCGATGTTTAAAATCAAAACATCGATGTTCTTGAGTTCCAGAATTCTCAAACATCGATGTGCAAAAGTTAAACATCGATGTTCAAAAGTACTGCCAGAAATCTTGAACTTTCAGAACTCTCAAACATCGATGTTTAAGAGTTAGACATCGATGTTCTTGAGCTCTAACAAATAGTTTGGAGTTCCAGATTCTCAGAAAACATCGATGTTGAAGTTTAAACATCGATGTTTTTGAGCACTGCCAAGTAGTTAGGAGAATCAGATTCTCAAAACATCGATGTTCAAGTTAGACATCGATGTTCTCATGTATTTTTGGCTTCCAAATTTATGAAACATCAATATACGATTTGTTGATTATATGCATAATGTGTTGATGTAAATATTAAGTTCCTCTTGTGTTGCCTTCCATTGATAAGCACTCATCATTGCTTAGATCAATACTTGGTAGGTTTTGCCAAAGCAAGGTGCCAATGTTTATCCTAGCAAGGTGCGATGGGATAATTGTAATATCCAAATAGCTTATTATGGGTTGAACTTAACTAGGTCATCTCAATAGGAATGAGGACTTAGAGACAAAGAGTTGAGCTAAGTCTATGAGATAGACAAGACCAAGTGTTGTTCACTCAACTATCCAAGAGTTACATGAGATGTAATTGACAAGAGTTGTCTACCTAAATAACTATGATGTAAGCAATCAACCAAAGCTGACTTATCTTGTAGTGAAATATGGATCTTGGCCTACTTATCATTATCTTGATTCATAGTAGGAGCATCATTTAATAAAATTCCTTGTTAAATGATTTTATGTATGCATGACTCTGATTTGTGTGAGTTGATCATTGTTGTAGAGTAATCATGGCACAAAACACAAGTACACTATCACTGCGATCTGTCCTTAAGAAGGAAAAACTTAATGGGAATAACTTCCTTAGGTGGCATCGCAATTTGAGGATAGTCCTCAAACAATAAAAGAAATTGTATGTCCTCGAAGGGCCTGTTCCTAATGAACTGGCACCTAATGCTCCTAGGACAGAAAGGGATGCTTACAAGAAGCATATCGATGAGGCATTGGATGTCGATTGCCTTATGCTTCTTAACATGGACTCTGAGCTTCAGAAGCAACATGAGAACTTGGGTGCTTTCAATATGATCGAACACCTGAAAATGCTCTTTGAAGAGCAAGCCAGGCATGAGAGGTATGAGACCTCAAAGGAATTGTTCCAATGCAAGATGGTTGAGTCATCACCAGTTAGGCCTCATCTGCTCAAGATGATTGGATACATTGAGAGCCTTGAAGGCCTGGGTTTTCCTTTACAAAGAGAGTTGGTCGTTGATCTTGTCCTGCAATCGTTGCCGGATAGTTATGGCGAATTTGTCATGAATTTCAATAAGAATCATCTTGACAAATCCTTGTCTGAGTTTCTTAACATGTTGGGAACAGTTGAGCAACAGATATAGGCAAATAAATTCAACAACATTTTGATAGTTGGAAATGGCAAAGGAAAGGCAAAAGCCAAGTTTAACAAGAAAAAGAAATCTACCAAAGGGTTTGGTTCATGTGCTTCTTCTTGTTCACAAGTGGTGAAACCCAAAGGTGGTATTACAAAGGAAGGACAATGTTTCCATTGCAAGAAACCTGGCCATTGGAAGCGTAACTACCCTATTTACCTTGAAGAGGTGAACAAACAGAAGGGAAGTAAGACTTCCGCTTCAGGTATTTTTGTTATAGAAGCTAATATCTCATTCTCTGCATCATGGGTATTGGATACCGGATGTGGTTCTCATATTTGTGTAAATGTGCAGGGTCTGAGAAAGAGTAGAAGACTAGCAAAGGGTGAGATAGACCTACGCGTTGGAAATGGAGCAAGAGTTGTTGTATTAGCCGTAGGAACTTACTATCTATCCTTACTGAGTGGTTTGGTTTTAGAACTTGACGATTGTTATTATGTATCTACCATAAGCAGGAATTTGTTTTCTGTTTCTTGTCTTGACAAGAAAGGTTTTTCTTTTGTAATAAAAAACAACTATTGTTCTATTTATTTCAATGATATTTATAATGGTGGTGCATATTTGAGCAATGGTTTGTACGTTCTAAACCTAGAAACACCAATCTATAACATTAATACGAAGAAGGTTAGATTAAACGATTCTAATGAAACCTGTCTCTGGCATTGTCGATTGGGCCACATAAACGAGACTCGTATTTCTAAACTCCATAAAGATGAACTTTTAGACTCATTTGATTTTGAAACATATGAGACATGTGAGTCATGTTTATTAGGCAAAATGACGAAGGCTCCTTTTGCTGGTAAAGGTGAAAGAGCTTCGGACTTGTTAGGTCTTATACATTCTAATGTTTACGGACCAATGTCAACATAGGCTAGAGGTGGATTTCAATACTTCATTACATTTACTGATGATTACAGTAGATATGGCTATGTGTATCTAATGAAACATAAGTCAGAATCCTTTGAAAAGTTCAAAGAATTCAAGAATGAAGTACAGAATCAACTCGGCAAGAGTATTAAAATGCTTCATTCTGATCGAGGAGGTGAATACTTAGACCGAAATTTTCTTGATCATCTAAAGCAATGTGGTATAGTATCACAACTTACTCCACCAGGAACACCTCAATGGAATGGTGTATCTGAAAGGAGGAATAGAACTTTGTTAGACATGGTTCGTTCTATGATGAGTCGAGCTAAACTTCCTTCTTCATTTCGGGGACATGCATTATTGAGTGCTGCATTTACACTTAACCGTGTTCCATCTAAATCGGTTGAAAAGACACCATATGAGATATGGATTGGGAAGCGTCCAATTTGTCTTTTATGAGGATATGGGGTTGTGAGGCTTTCGTGAGACGAGAAGCATCAGATAAACTCGGCCTTAAATCGGACAAATGCCTCTTTGTTGGATATCCTAAGGAAACTAAAGGATATTATTTCTATAATCCCATAGAGCACAAAGTGTTTGTTGCTCGTACTGCTATTTTTCTAGAAAGAGAATTTATTCCTGGAGAGATCAGTGGGAGGAAAATAGAACTCGAAGAAGTTCGAGATACAGAGGCTGAGATGGAACAAGGACAGGAACCACAAGTTGTTGTGGGTGAGAATCCTGTACCTATAACACATGGACCGCGTAGGTCTGATAGGACTTGGTATAAGCCTGAGAGATATGGATTTCTTATGACTCACACTGGAGACGTGATGCTCATAGATGAGGATGAGCCCACTTCCTATCAACAAGTTATTACGGGTCCAGACTTTAAGAAGTGGTTAGAAGCCATGAATTCAGAGATGAAATCCATGTATGAAAACAAGATATGGACCTTAGTTGATCCACCTGAAGGGGTAAAACCCATAGGGTGCAAATGGGTCTTTAAGAAAAAGACCGACATGGATGGTAATGTGATTACCTTTAAAGGGCGATTGGTTGCGAAAGGTTTCAAGCAAGTTCATGGTATTGACTATGATGAAACTTTCTCGCCAGTTGCCATGGTTAATAGGTTTTGTCACTCCAGAGAATGCTAATAAGGTATGCAAATTACAGAGATCCATTTATGGATTGAAGCAAGCTTCTAGGAGTTGGAATCTTCGTTTTAATGAAGTGATCAAAGAGTTTGGTTTCATTAAAAATGAAGATGAGCCATGTGTTTACAAGAAGGTTAGTGGGAGCACTATCGTTTTCTTACTGTTGTATGTTGACGACATTCTACTCATTGGGAATGATATTTTGACACTACAGTCTGTGAAGACTTGGTTACGAAAGAATTTCTCAATGAAGGACTTAGGAGAAGCTGCCTATGTGTTAGACATAAAGATCTATAGAGATAGATCCAAAAGACTTCTTGGACTAAGTCAAAGTACATATATTGACAAGGTGCTAAAGAGGTTTAGCATGCAAGATTCCAAGAAAGGTTTCTTGCCCATGTCACATGGAATATCTCTCTCAAAGAATCAATGTCCTAGTACATCTAAGGAGAGAGAGCGGATGAGTAAGATCCCTTATGCATCTGCAATAGGATCTATCACGTATGCCATGCTATGTACTCGACCGGATGTCGCATATGCTTTGAGTGTAAAGGGTTGATAAGCTTGTTGTAAAGGGTTACACAGATGCTAGCTTCCAAACTGACAGGGATGACTTTAGATCGCAGTCAGGTTATGTGTTTTGTCTAGGAGGTGATGTTGTATGCTGGAAGAGTTCAAAGCAAGAAATAGTTGTCGACTCTACAACTGAGGCTGAGTACATAGCTCCCTCAGATGCGGCGAAAGAGGCTGTTTGAATTAAGAAGTTCGTAACTGAACTTGGGGTGGTTAAGAGCATTCACAGTCCGATTGAGCTCTATTGGGACAATCGCACAGGCTCAAGAACCGAGATACCACCAAAGATCCAAACATATACTCCGACGCTATCATCTCATTAGAGAGATCAATGATAGAGGCGATGTCAGGCTATGCAAAGTTCCTTCTGAGAACAATGTAGCAGATCCATTGACAAAGCCGCTCACATAGCAGCAGCATGATAGTCATACTGCATCCATTGGTATTAGATACATGGATGATTGGCTTTAGTGCAAGTGGGAGATTGTTAGTGTAATATGCCCAAAAGTCAATCATTGGATGATTGTATATAGTCATGTATATTGATTAAATGTCTTATTCCAATAAATATGTTTATGTGATAAACGCTTGCACATATTTATAACCCTAGAATATCTCATATTCTTAAAATGTCCCTAGTCGATTATTATTATGGATGGGTTGTAATAATAAATTAAGACTAGTTTATGTTGAGAATTATATGAGATATGAATTCTACATACGGGTACAAGTTAGAGAACTTGTGGACTGGACCGACCTGACATAGGAACACTACATGGAATGTTATATGTTGTCATTAGTGGTTCTTATATGTAATGTCCTTAGACCTGAGATCATCAAGGTTCCCAACATGTGAGTCATATACTTTGATATTACTCTTGGCTATTCGTAACTGAGTAGACCTTAGTGTAATCAATGGGTATATGATATAATGTGTAGTGAGTTTTGTATGATCAAGATGGGATTCGTCCAACCCTTATAACGGGTATATTATCAGATGGGCCTCTTGATAGAGTTGAACTATAAATGCATGGCCATTCTCGGATTCTGTGATATGGTGATATCATTAGTATCCGTTTTACACAGTTAACTCGGGGATCAAGAAACTTAGATTAAACATATACGAGATTGACTTATTCCATGTCTCGTGTTTGATCTTGATAATGGAACGAAAGGACAATGACATGTTTCCGAGGCATAATGAATCAGTACTGATCTTGTCGTTTGGGTAACAACGATTCGTTGCTAGACGCCGCTCATTGTATATAATTGTAAATGAGTTTACAATTATTGCCAAACGTTACAAGTTCCTATAGGGTCACACACTTAGAACTGTTGATTCGAGCTGGTGGTTAAACCATGGTTGGACCGTGGTTCGACAAGGTATTTGAGCTAGTGGTTAGACCGTGGTTGGACCGTGGTCGGACCGGATCGTTTTGGGTTGACTGGGTTCACTAATTATCAGAATTATTGAACCAGAATTAATGCCATATGATGTGTAATCTATTAATGCTTAGTGGAGCATTAAGGCATAGTGGAGACATGATTAGACTTAAAGGATAATCATGATGGCTAATGCATGATGATGTTGGCCATTGTCTCATTAATCTATGCATTAATTGTGTGTATAAATAGATGTTGATAATCAGATTATCAAGACAAGAGATTAGACACACAATTGAGATTACACACTTCATTCTTTGAGAAAGAAAGAAACACACCAAATACTAGTTTCTAGCTCTCGGAATTTCTGCAGCTAGCACTGCGGTTCGGGAGTGCTCGGGTTAGTGATCGTGAGACGGTTGCTAGCTATTTATCGATTGTTCGTGTGGATACTGTAGAGGAGTCGGATTTGTGTCCAGTTCTAGCTGATTCGACTCAACAGTTGAGTGAAAGAACTCGACCAATCCAGGTACGATTTTTGTTATTCGGTTTACCCCGTTTCACATGGATCCTCCATTAGTTTCGGGTTTTTCCGCTGCGCATATTGTCTATTTGTTTGCATGCCCGGTTACTTACACCTCTCCACTTATATTGCACTCACTTGGTCTCTTTTTATCCGATGTGGGACAATTACTCATACTTGAACACCCAACACCCTGATAGGGAAGGATTACCTTGATTAAAATATATCTGTGTAGTTTACCGGTGTATTATACCGATGTATTATTTATCCTTGTTTCAAATCCCTGTTTCTGTTGCAAAGCAGATCACAAGAATTCTAAGGAACTTTCTGTGGGCTGGAGGTGGTGATAAGACCAAAATCTGCCTTGTTGCATGGGATCGATTAGTCAAACCCAGAAGCTGAGGGGGATTAGGCATTTAATCTATCTTGATAAAAAATAGGAGTTTGCTTTTTAAGTGGATGTGGAAGTACATTAACTTTGATTTTGATAAGATGCGTGAATCAAAGTGGCCCATTCTTATTAAAGATAAATGTTTGGTGGATACGGCTGAATCATTCCCTGCTTTTAATCTCAACAGGGCATCACCTATCTGGCAGAATATTATCAAAGCAAGTGAGTTCTCCATGGCTAATGGTTCATCTCTCAAAAGCAGTATTTCCTTGCAGTTGGGGAACGGTAACATAGGTAAATTCTGGCATGATTCTTGGTTACAATGTGGGGCTCTAAGATGGGTGTTCCCTTCATAGATATGGGATGGGATTCCTTATTTGATCTTATCCTGCATAGATCGTGTCTGTGGATCAAGGCCAAGCAAATGGATTTCCCCTTAAGTGTATGATCTGCTCTCTTCTGCAGACTCCATTCAGAGTTGGAGAGGTGTTAAGATTTCCTTAAGTTTCATGTAATTTTTTATTTAGCTCACCCTAGGCGTTATTAGTTAGTTCCTGCTTTATTCTCAGTCCGGTAGGTATCTTGCTGTACTGGTGATTTGTATATTCTTGGTTTTTTATATCTATTAATCAAATATCTCATCGTTCTACCAAAAAAGAAAGAAAAGTGAACACGTGCTGCTCCTATTATGTTGCTCACATTATTTTCTTGTATCCTATTCTACCATATTTCTTGTAGTGTATTCTGTGATACCCAAGTGACTATACTGTATTCCTGTACTTTTATCCACACTGATAAATAAAGTCAGAATTAATAAAAGATAAAAGAAAAAAACAAAGATGACTTGGTGCATGCATGCACCAAGTAGAAATACAACAGCCCGCCACTCTTTTCCAAATTAAACAAAATACAAATATAATTCCATTTTGACGCTACCTATGTAGAAATAGCTAGCACAAATTAAGGGATACAGAAAAATCATTTGCTCAGTATAATGTTTTGTACATCCATATACACAACAGAAGAAGAGAATGATCTGTTCATTAATTCTAATTCTGATTATTTCATCAACTTAATAAGTTCTGGCCGTACTTCCAACCTGAAGCATCCATTTGGCAACTCCTTTTGCTAATGTGATTTTCGAGTTAGACTAGATTCTTACACAATCCGCCATGAAGCTCATGTTTTTCCTCCATTAATTTAGCCGCCTTGGAGCTTTTCATGGATCTTTAAGAAAGGAAGCTGAATATCAGTTCATATATGTTGAAGTACAATACTATTTTTCATAAATAAAAATATGCCCCGACAGTGTTTCAAAAATTATGGCTAGTAATTCCATTTAGTCTAGAACTGAAGAAAAGAAAAAACAAGAAAAAACACTATGAATACCTCATGGCAGCTAGGAGTATCAAACGGAGGAACCCGGCAGAGGATGCAATACTGATAGAATATGCACCTTTAAAGAAACCAAAGGATCATCAGGTCTTATGTTCATCATAACTATATATATATATATAGGATGCAAGAAAAAGAAATAAACCCATAACATACCTCCATGCAGCTAGAGGTACAAACTGGCAAAACAAGGAGCCAAATCTCAGAAAGTTTTGTACGAAAACGATGTAAAATATAGTTCTATTTCTTTAACAAAACAAGAATGAAGGCTCACCAAAGTTTTCTGGTAAATCGTTGATCCGATATTTGAAACTCTTAGCCACCATATTTGTACATCTTCTTCTTCCTCCTCCTCCTGCTCTAAAGTGATCCTGATGGTATGTTGTGAAGGAGTTGTGAGAAAAGATTGTTGGAGAGGTGTAGAAAAGATTGTTGGTATACAAGGCTGATTGAACTTGAGGTGGAACATGTGAAAACCACCCTCTCCAAATGTATGAATAGAATCTGGGGGTTATTGTCTTTTATGGAATCTTTAAATGCTGAGAACAGGTGGATAGTGGTTTTATTAAATCTGTGGATGTTGACAGTTATGAGTCTCATAATAGATTAGATACAGATAACCTATCCTATTTATCTAGTAGCAAAGAGAGCCGTTGTCTACTTTCTTGTCTAGAATACGTTGGTTTACAAATTGGGGTAATGTTATCTTCCTAGGTTGCTGGTAAACCTGTGAATGTATTGTCTTATCTAGAGTCACTGGATAGACTTGTATTATCTTCCTTTATAGATGTGTTTTTAGAACCATTGGATAAAGATCCAATACAAAACATGAAATCTTGAAGTCATGAGATTTTCTCCCTTTTTTCCCCCAAATTAAAAGGACAAATGAGGCCTCGTGTCACGGGGTCATTACCCTCTCCCCAAAAGGTCAATCTAGTGGGGTGTGCAGCACCCCTGTATATATGGCCCAAGACCTTCCCCTTCCTTTTCGATGTGGGATTCCGTCACATTCTCCCCCACCGAATCCGACGACGCCCACATCGTCGACCGGACACCCTGCCTACTCCACTACCACTTGTCACGGGGTCAGTACCCTCTCCCCAAAAGGTCAACCTAGTGGGGTGTGCAGCACCTCTGTATATATGGCCCAAGACCTTCCCCTTCATTTCCGATGTGGGATTCCGTCACACCTCGAGCCCAGTTTCCAGGGTCGGTAAAGCTTTCGGATTGATATCTGGGTCGTTAAGATAATTAAAAATTTTTGTTATTGACATGTGGGGCCCATTGTATCGTTAGTTAGGATTACATGTCAACTAATTGATAGTTTAATTAGGCGAAGCGACCAAATTAATCGTTTCAGACAAGTAGCGGATGTGATTAATCGTTTTCAGCATAAGAGGACAATTCTCATCATTTCAGTGCAGTAGAGTGACCAATCAGATATTTTACCAATAAATAAATGTTGATCATTTACGGCCTCCTAGTGGCGAAGTTAGAAACTAGGGGTGAGCATGGAATAGTTTCCATTCCAAATGACAACTTCGGATTTGGTCTCCAAATAGTTCTGATTTTTTTACCAGATCTTTTTTCGGTTTTAATTCTTGGAATCCATAATTTTCGGTACGGTATTATTAATTTTCGGTTATCCACGAATACATTGATATTCAGATTTTCGGATTGGATTTTGCAAATTTTCCGCACATATCATACTGCAAAATTCATTACGTGCTGATTGTTAGCCTAAACTGATAAATATTTTATAATTTTCTTTCTCAATACCTTCATTGAAATGACCCAATCCGCATTTACTGTTATTCACAGTAAACGTATGGGTCCTCTTATCATTAAAGTAATGGGTAAATGCATATTTTAAGGTCCGTACTATTTTAATTGCCCCTTTTAGGGGTCTGTACTAACTTTGATCCTTTTATATACCCATACTATTATATATCATCCCTTTTAGGGGTCTCGGTCAGTTCCGGAGCTGACGTGGACTGACCGGATGGGAGGTGCATCAAACGTGCTCTGGCTTGCCGACACGTGGCAACGCTTGTAACAACAACGTATGTGGGCCCCACTCCTTAGTTTTTTTTCAAAATCTATTTTTCCTTACATTATAAATTCATCTTGTTTTGATTTAATAAATATATAAAATAAAAAAGTTAAAAGAAAAAAAAAACCAAATAAACTTTTTCCAGATTCACCAAGATTAATTGTGGGTCCCACTTTTAAATTTTTTCCCCAAAATCTGATCGTCTCTACATTAAGTTCATCTTTTCTTGATTTAATAAATACATAAAACAAAAGAAAAAGAAAAAGAATCCCAGTCGTAATAAACTCTCACCCAGATTCTCACGCCAACATTAATTTTGGGCTCCACTCCCAATCTTTCGTCCACAATCTCTTCTTTTTATGTATATTATAATTTTTTTTTAATTTAATAAATGCATGAAACAAAAAAAAAACAATCTCAAACCGTAATAACAAAGCAAGGCTTGGAGCTTGGAATTCGTCATCCCCTGGCTGAGTTATTGTAAATTTTGGGCAGGAGCTATCTCCATCAACGCAAACTCAGCCTTGCTCCAACACTGCCGAACTAAGCCACACTGGGTTTCCACTATCTAAAATAGACTCATCCTCCATCAACCCTGAATCTACAGGGATATCATCATCACCACACTTTGGCACCATCAAGCAATCTCAACGACCAAACTCATCCAAACTCCCCACTCTCTACAGGCTCTCCTCCCGAAGCCACAGTCTACCATCCCTTTCCCTTCTCGCTCATCACACCACCACCACCACCGCCCCTGCCCCTGCCCCTGTCCCCTCCACCGGCTCTGCCAAGGTCTCCAATCGCCTCGTGAAGATCTCCGCGGTAGACCCTGCGCGACAATGTGGGGCTCTCGAGTCACTCCCTCCTCACGGCCATGACCAAAAGCGGGCTAATCAACGGGGCGTCGCACCGGCTGAAGGAGATCGACGCCTACTACCTCACAAGTGTTGCAGCAAAGAAGCCAGAGCGTCGTGCTGTGTAAATCTCGTGGCCATAGAGATGCAGAACAACCTCAGATCAAGCCAGATTCGTTAGGAAACAACTTCCTCACACCCTCTATCCATTTTCAAATTACACAAATTGTTATTTTTGATTGCTGTGTACATGGCCTTGTCAATTGTTGTCTTTAATGGATCAATGGTTTTTATGAATTTTTGAGATGAAGTGGCGGCCATGGATGGAGAGGAAGATGTTTGTTTTATTTGATAGTTTGATTTGATTTGAATCAGGTTTTGTATTTGTTAATGGATTTGATTTGGATTTGTTATTGGTGATGGTGGTTGCATTTGTTGGAATGGTGGTTGTTGGTAGAGGTGGGGAAGCGGTAAACGTGGAAAGGAAGGGGACGATGGGTGTGATGGTGGTGGGAAGGAAGACCAGATTTATTTTACTTTTTATTTTTTTAATACATTATTTAACTTTTTATTAATAAGCTTCTGGATTTTTTTCCAATTTTTATTTGTTCATATTAGAAATGGTTAAAACGGTTTTAATTTAATTTTGTTGCAAAAAAAAATGGCCCGCAGGCCCACACTCACACGCTGCCAATAGCGCGTGTAATGCACTGTTGAGTTGGGCAGTCCACGTCAGCTGTTAAGCTAACCGAGACCCCAAAAAGGGACAACATATAAGAGTATAGACATATAAAAGGAACAAAAATTTGTATAGACCCTTAAAAGGGACAATTGAAAAAATACAGACCCCAATATATGCATTTACCCTTAAAGTAATAGGGTCAATCATATTTTTGATCCCTGTGTTTGCCGCTTTGAACATTTTTCATCCTTATGTTGCAAAAAGGACATTTTTCATCCTCGTGTTTATTTTTGGGAAGAATTTTCATTATCCGCCGATTTTCCCACCCGAAAATGCTGACGTGTCACTATTTTTTGACACATCAGCAAAGTGGGTCCCACCATAAACGGGTCAATCATATTTTTCATCCTTGTGTTTATTGCTTTGAACATTTTTCATCCTTGTGTTGCAAAAAGGACATTTTTCATTCTCGTGTTTATTTTTGGGAACAATTTTCATTATCCGCCGATTTTTCGAAAAGAAAATGCTGACGTGTCATTTTTTTTTTGACACATCAACAAAATAGGGCCCACTTAGTACCTGGAATGCCCTACCCAATAGCACCCGCCCGACCCGTTTTTGCCCACAGTTTTTTCCCGTTTCTCAATTTGTTAATTACTAAAACATCCCAAAAATTACTCAATCCTAGAAAAAAAATAAAAAAAAAACAACACACTCCTTTAACCAGCCAAGACATCACCGTGTTGGCCACACCCATCCCCCACACTTCTTCTTCTTCCTTGACGGCCTTGGAGACGGCAAGGAAGGGGGATCGGCGGGGGGCGGAGGAGTGGAGCTTGTGGAGGCGGAGGTTGGGGGATTTGGATCGGAGGAGGGGGGAAAGAGGAGGAAGAGGAGGAGGAAGAAGACTTGAGAGGGTCGAAGAGGGGAGGGAGGTGGCAGGGAGTCCCCTGATCCGCTTAACCGTCAGCTCCTGGAGGTTGGTGCAATGGCTCAGAATCGCGTTGAGGCCCTCAGTGTCGTAAGCGCAGGAGGCGAGCGAGAACTTGGTGAGGCTCGAACAGTTGCGGGCGAAGGCATCCACGCCATGGTAGGTCACCGCGCGGCAGCCGCGGGAGCTTGAGGCGGGCGAGGTTGCCGCAGCGGATCGAGATCGCGACCAAGGCGTCGTCGTCGATGGTGTCATGCACATCCAGACGCTACCATCACCTGCACATCCAACTGCCACTGCTACCGTCACCTGGACATCCAACTGTTGCCGCTGCTGTCACTTGCACATCCAACCGCTGCCGTTGCAAGGACCCGGACTGGATGAGTGACGAGCAAACACATTGGGATTATTTTTGGGGTTGTTTCAGTAATTGGCTAACTGGGAAACGAGTAAAACCCGTGGGCGAAAACAGGTTGGGTGGTGTGACACGTCAGCATTTTCTTTTGGAAAAATCAGGGGAAAATAAAAAATGTCCCGAAAAATAAACACAGGGATGAAAAACGTCTGTTTGTAACACAGGGATGAAAAATGCCCAAATCGATAAAGGACAAGGATGAAAAATATGATTGACCCATTTATGGTGGGACCCACTTTGCTGAAGTGTCAAAAAATAGTGACACGTCAGCATTTTCAGGTGGAAAAATCGGCGGATAAAGAAAATTGTTCCCAAAAATAAACAAGAAGATGAAAAATGTCCTTTTTGCAACACAAGAATGAAAAATGTTCAAAGCGGCAAACACAGGGATCAAAAATATTATTGACCCTAAAGTAATAACATCAATGATGTACAATAGAGTTATACCTTATCATAGTATAATACAGCAGAACATGCACGTCACCTGAACACCGAGACATTTATTACCAATGACATATTCAATAACAACCGCAATAAAAGTAGAATGACAAAATCAGCAGCGGAAGACTTGAACATACTAAACAGCACACAACACATGCAAGAAGAAATGGGGTATGGATCCGGGTCAGGCAGAAGGTACACCACAGCTTTCCTGGAACGCTCCTGTACTATGCCCAGATCAACTTACGTTATCGAATTAAGTAATGAGGGGTGAGTCTGAAGTGCTCACCGGATAATATCCACAACTAATGATTAATATATAAGCAACCAGTATAACCAAGTTTTATAAATAACAACCAACACACAACAGCCGCGTAACATCATCTGGTCCTCACTTGACCTCGGATAGACTACTCTCTCACACAGGTTATCTTATTGCTTAATAACTATCCTAAACAGACTTAACTAAGTTTTATTAGCAGGTCCCTATCACAAATTAAATGTTGGTCATTGTCTGGTAACCACTAGCTGGTCCCCGAGTGCTCCCTCTTAAAAAGTCGATAGTCTGGTGCTTGCTGGCTTTAATCGTGTTTCTAACCGAGTCCATGCTGTCCTAAGTCTTGCAATCCTTTCTTATAATATATCATCGTGTTTTCTAGCACCCTATCTATATCACTCCTCAGGGAGTCGCGACCACTGCATGCTCCCAAGACTACCATCTGGCTGTACCAACAAGTAACTGTGACTATTTAACTATCTAGGCAATTCCATTTTTATTATTACTCACTGTTATACCTTAAAATTTTCATTCTAGTCTCATAACTTATCTCGAATAGGCAATCTACCTCTCAACTCGTCTTGGATAATGTCAAACACAAATTTACATCGCACTGTCATCACATCTCAAGTACTCTCGGTACTCAACTCATACTCGTTTAACGGTCAGTAACAACAACAATACTAATGTCAATGATAGCACAACATATCTTGTCAAAGCACAACAAAAATAGGCACACCAAACAGTCCAGCAATCGAACAGTAACTCAATATTACGAACAATAAATCAACAATTACTTATCCTTACCTTAGCCGATAAATTCCTCGTGAATTTTGTCCATGGGTTACAAGCCCTCATTCACGTTCTTTTCACCTAGACGCAATAACATAAAAAAGAAATAGTTTGTACTTTTACTTAAATTAAATCAAACATACTGTTCTTTTCTGAAAAATTTTAAATATCATATCCTCCAACCTTATAAAAATCAAATAATCATATCTTTTTTATCTATTATAACAAGTAAATCAACGAAAAGGTGGCACGTGTCATGCGGGCCAACTATCTTGGACTTTTTTTATTTTTTATTATTTTATTTTCTAAACGACTACGTTGCACACAAATTCCATTTCTTCTCCATAATATTCTTTCTTTTCTTTTCATTATTTTTGAAACCTCTTTGGAGTCCCTTCCTCCTCCTTTATGTTCTTCGCGAACTTGTCCATGTCGATCAGTTGGAGCAGCTTAAGGCCAGTGAGAATCAGGCAAAGGAGGGAGATCGATCTCCTCGTTGCCGAGATTCGTGATGGAGTCAAACCGAGAGAACAACATCGGTATCAGGAGTAACAGGTTCGAATTGGCGTTGAGGGAGAGCTACTTGTATATGCACATTTTCGTTACATGCTTCATGAAACGCCCGTGTCCCAATTTACCAATATGAAATAGAATTTAAATATAAAATGACTAAATTGCCCTTATCGTTCCCGGGACACGAAAATCATCAACAACATGATCATCACTTAATAAAATAATAAATAATACAATGGGATCAAGTACGTAGCGGAAGACAAGAATACATAGCAACATACATGCAATGAACCTTATGGATCCGACCCGAGGAGGGAAACACCGCCACCTGCTGACATGCACCACTGCTCAATGAGCAGTTAACCTGTAAAAGATTGTGAGGGGGTGAGACCAACCACCATCTCACCGCAAACAAATAAACCAATGTATACAAATACAAATCAACTACAAGTACACCGGCATCAGGCAACAGCAACCACAATGCACAAACAAGTCACAATGAACAATACAAGTCATCATCAGACTTCAAACCAACACTAATATTTAATCACTTAATTATCATTGTACTTTATTGTTATTAGGGTTGAATGTTTTATTAGGATTTAGAGTTTTATTAGGCCCTCTATTGTGTGCGTCGAGCTCGGTCCCGTCTCATGAGACAACCAGGGCATAAGCCCAATATAATCAGGGCAAGGCCCAATACAATCAGAGAGAGAGAGAGATAGACAGAGAGAAAGAGGGAGGTAGAAAGGGGGAGATAGAAAGAGGAAGGTAGAACCGGTCATCATAGACCCATATGCTAAACAGCATATACCATGCTATCCTGCATGAAATCCCGAAGGGTTTCACTTCCCGCTCGAACCAACCGGTCAACAACCCCATAGTAGAATTATTATAATTCGTTATTCTCAATTATGCATAAAGAGTTTTTCCATACGTTATTATCAAACAGGTTATGTGGATTTATTATTTTATTCTCAAATCCAGGCCTCCAGCCCTCAAGTCACCACACGAACCACAAAGTCATATCACATGTTATATCACATAAGCAACAAACTCATGCTCAATTGGCATATCATATCAAACAGGCACGTAATACACGTAATCAGACATACTGCATCAAGGTATTGTCATTAAGATACAAGTGCACACAAGAACACCAACACAGCAAGCATACATGCATATAGCATACAATACCAACCAAGTATTACCACTTCTTTTTCCAAGTTTATTATCCGAGCATTGTAGGCAGTAATGCATACAAAGGTTTACAAGTCCTCACCTGGGCCATATCAATTGTCTCGGAACTTGAAGCTTTGTTCTGCCTCGACATTCCTATGCCCTCAACATCCTACCACATATACTTAACATAAGACACTTATTCATGACAAGTACTAAATGTATGCTAAAGATGGAATCTTGAGCCCTCTAGCCCGTTTGTGTTCATTAACCATGAATCCACTAATAGGTCGGGGTCTAAGCCCAAATGTAATCCATAAACTCCATAATTTCATATTTAACTTAAATCCATATTATGGTGGTTGGGCCTAAGCCCATATAAACTTAATCAAACCATATCGAGCCTAAAGCCCATCTCAAATATAAGCCATTGGGCCTAAAGCCCACTTCATTAGTCATTGGGCCTAAAAGCCCATATAAAATTAATATGACATTAATTGGGCCTAAGCCCGGCCCATCCTCATAAACACATTAACCGAACTCCCGAGCCCAAACATTTTCCGGCCTAAAGATACTATGTGCGTCGGACATATACCGGCCACGCCACTCAACTCTCAAAGCTCGGTATCCACATTACCCTTCTCATTTTAATACAATGATTAAATACAATTACACTACATGTCATGTACAAAATCAAATAACGGCCAACACCGAGAATTACCAAGTAATGCCTGAAAAGAAATTTATGTCTTGCCGGAACAACAACCCTAGCCACGCCGAAAAATTCTCGAGCCTCGCCGGATTCCGGTCATCTCGCCGGAGAACTCCACAACAAAGCCAAAAACTAACCATAACAAATCTGCCATCATTCAATCAGCATCCGATTCAACAACACATCAACCACAAACATCAAAACGAAACCATAGATCATACATGACCGCTCTTAGAGAAGAAATAAGGACTTGAATCCTTACCGGAAATCAAATTCGAGCACAGGAGGCGCCAGATCCCCATCAAGCCTCCACTAGACCCAAGTTGCCCAAAGACAAGTTTTGCCCCGAAGAATGCCAACACCACTGCTGGCAGAGTCACCACCCGATTTGCCATTGACGCACACCGCCACACCCAAAACACAATTGACCCGTCGCTAAAAGCCACTCGAAGCACCAAACATCAGACCCGACAACACCACAGACAAAAACCCAAATAAAAACCACTAACCCTCGTGCCCAGAAACCGACGAGACACAAAGAAGGGAAGAGGAGAGATAGGGGCGATGTGACTTACCCCTCGACGGCGACCTGAACCCGGCCATCAACTACAGGCGATGGCGATGCATGGACAACGACAGCGATGCCCAGGTCGAGCCTCCAGTACGCATCTCGGCCGTGCCCGATCCTCTTCCTTCCTTGACGCGGCAAAGCTGCAGCGGTGGCGTCTCGAACGGGGTTGGCAACGGATTAGAGAGGGAAGAGAAAGCAAGGGCGGCGGCCTCTATTCGAGAGAGGCAGAGAAAGTCGGGTATGAGGAGAAGAGAACAAAAGAGAAAGATGGAATAGAAGGAGAGAGAGACTTTGAGGGGATTGACAGTTTAGGTAGAGGTTGTGGGAGGGAAGAATGTGGAAGAATAGAAAATCGGGAGGAAGATGGGTTGCGGCGCAGAAGGAAAGAGAGAAAAACAAAAGAGAGAAAGAGAGAGGGAAAAGAATGAGAGAAGGGTTCGGGTTGGCCGGCCAAGACCAAAAAGACGTCGTTTTGGTCTTAAGGCGCGGTCAACTCCTCCCAGTCAACGCGCGAGTTAGGGTTTGTTTTAATATTTTTTTTTCTTTCTAAGCCAAAACTACGTAGTTTTAATAAAACTACAAGAAACTCCGTGTTCCACCTCGGGACTCCAATTAACCCCGAAGAAACCGACTAAGGGTTAGTTCCAAAAGTAAAATAACATTCCAAGTAAAGTAAATTATAGAAATAATTTTCTTGACCAGAAACACCCAGAAATTCCTCAAGGGTAAAATTGAAAATAAAATTTCAAAAATTTCGACAATTCCATAAAAATTAATTAACGAAAAATCGGGGCGTTACAGTTCTACCCCACTTAAAAAAATTTTGTCCTCGAAATTTACAGAACAAACCAAGCCACCAAGTGCTTAACGGACACAAACAAGTGTCACCCGATATCAAAATACCGTTGACCAAAACTACTAAGTAGAACCATCATGGCCATCAATCACATTCCCAAGCAAGACCTCCAACATACCAAGTTGATCATCGACTCTAGCCAACCATGATCAATAGAGCATAAGATCAAAGCACTAACACAAGAATCTTATCAAAACATGACCAACATTAATAATATCAGAATCTGAATCTGTTTCATTATCATCATTGATACTTTCCTCAAGCAAATATGCCCAAAACTTTTGCTCCATTAAGCATACCCTCAGGTATTAGAACTCAAAAATTGTTACTAAGTAACAAGATCATCACTCCCATTATGAGTACCTCCATATCGAAAATCCATAGTATATATGTCACATTTTAAACCTCAAAGTGTTTCCTTTTCCACACACCAATTTAGCCAAAATCGTGTATATCTCGACTCATACCTTAGGCACTTGAAACCCAACACGTAATTAACAAACTAACAAGCTGAATCACAATTCCCGAGATCACCTCAAAAGAATCAAACATCAATATGAACATACTATCAACATTCCCATCAAACACATGGACTATAACCTGAACAAAATTCATGATCAAAACTTTCCTATAACTATCACCACTAATGTCTCAAATTCCAACAAGGTTAGATACCTCAAGTATCATTAAAAGACTTTTCCCCGGATATACTACTAGATCAACCTCATTTTAAGCATAATTGACAGATAACTCTCCAAATATACCATTAAATCGAACTCAAATTTAATCAGCAATTATCAGCTCGAACTCCGAATAAGATTAAATCTATATTGTAATTTCACAAATAAATTCAATTCCTAGAGCTCAACAAATCAGACCACACATAACATGATCACCAAGTTTACAGGAATCATTTCCACAAGTCTCATATCAAATCATCCCTTAACAGATGTACATCCTAAAGAAAATTGATGGTTCTTACTTGTATTGGCCAGTTCCACACAGACATGAAACACAAACAAAGAGTCAAGAGTCTACACCGACCCTGACAAAGCATTGGATATTCTACAAAATAAGCCTTGCTACAGCCTAAGCCGTAAACGTAAGCATACCGTTTCAACGTCATTATCGGGTCACTCCGACCCTCAGCAGGTGCGTGTCCTCCACCGGATCCATAGTACGACTCACTATATGAATGTATATGACTATGCAACACACAACACAGAAAAGAGCAGACTCATGCACATAAGAGTACAAAAAAGTATTCACACATCCCAAAGGATCTACAGCCTGCTCCTCTACCAACTGAAACGCCCGTGTCCCAATTTATCAATATAAAATAGAATTTAAATATAAAATGACTAAATTGCCCTTATCATTCCCGGGACACGAAAATCATCAACAACATGATCATCAGTTAATAAAATAATAAATAATACAATGGGATCAAGTACGCAGCAGAAGACAAAAATACATAGCAACATATATGCAATGAACCCGAAGGATCCGACCCGAGGAGGGAAACACCGCCACCTGCTGACATGCACCACTGCTCAATGAGCAGTTAACCTGTAAAAGACTGTGAGGGGGTGAGACCAACCACTTTTTCACCGCAAACAAATAAACCAGTGTATACAAATACAAATCAACTACAAGTACAACGGCATCAGGCAACAGCAACCACAATGCACAAACAAGTCACAATGAACAATACAAGTCATCATCAGACTTCAAACCAACACTGATCTTTAATCACTTAATTATCATTGTACTTTATTGTTATGAGGGTTGAATGTTTTATTAGGATTTAGAGTTTTATTAGGGCCCTCTACTGTGTGCGTCGAGCTCGGTCCCGTCTCATGAGACAACCAGGGCATAAGCCCAATATAATCAGGGCAAGGCCCAATACAATCAGAGAGAGAGAGATAGACAGCGAGAAAGAGGGAGGTAGAAAGAAGGAGATAGAAAGAGAGAGGTAGAACCGGTCATCACAGACCCATATGCTAAACCGCATATACCATGCTATCCCGCATGAAATCCGGAGGAGTTTCACTTCCCGCTCGAACCAACCGGTCAACAGCCCCACAGTAGAATTGTTATAATTCGTTATTCTCAATTATGCATAAAGAGTTTTGCCATACGTTATAATCAAACAGGTTGTGTGGATTTAATATCTTATTCTCAAATCCGGGCCTCCAGCCCTCAAGTCACCACACGAACCACAAAGTCATATCACATGTTATATCACATAGCCAACAAACTCATGCTCAACTGGCATATCATATCAAACAGGCACGTAATACACGTAATCAGACATACTGCATCAAGGTATTATCATTAAGAAACAAGTGCACACAGGAACAGCAACACAACAAGCATACATGCATATAGCATACAATACCAACCAAGTGCTACCACTTCTTTTTCCAAGTTTATTAACCGAGCATTGTAGGCAGTAATGCATACAAAGGTTTATAAGTCCTCACCTGGGCCACATCAATTGTCTCGGAACTTGAAGCTTTGTTCCGCCTCGACACTCCTATGCCCTCAACATCCTACCACATATACTTCACATAGGACACTTATTCATGACAAGTACTAAATGTATGCTAAAGATGGAATCTTGAGCCTTCTAGCCCGTTTGTGTTCATTAACCGTGAATCCACTAATAGGTCGGGGTCTAAGCCCAAATGTAATCCATAAACTCCATAATTTCATATTTAACTTAAATCCATATTATGGTGGTTGGGCCTAAGCCCATATAAACTTAATCAAACCTTATCGAGCCTAAAGCCCATCTCAAATATAAGCCATTGGGCCTAAAGCCCACTTCATTAGTCATTTGGCCTAAAAGCCCATATAAAATTAATATGACATTAATTGGGCCTAAGCCCGGCCCATCCTCATAAACACATTAACCGAACTCCCGAGCCCAAACATTTTCCGGCCTAAAGATACTATGTGCGTCGGACATATACCGGCCACGCCACTCAACTCTCCAAGCTCGGTATCCACTTTACCCTTCTCATCTTAGTACAATGATTAAATACAATTACACTACATGTCATGTACAAAATCAAATAACGGCCAACACCGAGAATTACCATGTAATGCCGGAAAAGAAATTTATGTCTTGCCGGAACAGCAAAATGAGCCTCGCCGAAAAATTCCCGAGCCTCGCCGGATTCCGGTCATCTCGCCGGAGAACTCCACAACAAAGCCAAAAACTAACCATAACAAATCTGCCATCATTCAATCAGCATCCGATTCAACAACACATCAACCACAACATCAAAACGAAACCATAGATCATACATGACCGCTCTTAAAGAAGAAATAAGGACTTGAATCCTTACCGGAAATCAAATTCGAGCATAGGAGGCGCCAGATCCCCATCAAGCCTCCACTAGACCCAAGTTGCCCAAACACAAGTTTTGCCCCGAAGAATGCCAACACCATTGCTGGCAGAGTCACCACCCGATTGGCCATTGACGCACACCGCCACACCCAAAACACAATCGACCTGTCGCCAAAAGCCACTCGAAGCACCACGCATCAGACCCGACAAAACCACAGACAAAAACCCAAATAAAAACCAATAACCCTCGTGCCCAGAAACCAACGAGACACAAAGAAGGGAAGAGGAGAGACAGGGGCGACGTGACTTACCCCTCGACGGCGACCTGAACCCGGCCATCAGCTACAGGCGATGGCGACGCATGGACAACGACAGTGATGCCCAGGTCGAGACTTCTGTACGCATCTCGGCCGAGCCCGATCCTCTTCCTTCCTTGACGCGGCAAAGCTGCAGCGGTGGCGTCTCGAACGGGGATGGCAATGGATTAGAGAGGGAAGAGGAAGCAAGGGCAGTGGCGTCTATTCGAGAGAGGCAGAGGAAGTCGGGTACGAGGAGAAGAGAACAAAAGAGAAAGAAGGAATAGAAGGAGAGAGAGACTTTGAGGGGATTGACAGTTTAGGTAGAGGTTGTGGGAGGGAAGAACGTCGGAGAAAAGAAAATCGGGAGGAAGATGGGCTGCGGCGTAGAAGGAAAGAGAGAAAAAAAAAGAGAGAAAGAGAGAGGGAAAAGAATGACGGAAGGGTTAGGGTTGGCCGGCCTAGACCAAAAGGACGTCGTTTTGGTCTTAAGGCGCGGTCAACTCCTCCCAGTCAACACACGAGTTAGGGTTTGTTTTAATTTTTTTTTTTTCTCTCTAAGCCAAAACTACGTAGTTTTAATAAAACTACAAGAAACTCCGTGTTCCACCTTGGGACTCCAATTAACCCCGAAGAAACCGACTAAGGGTTAATTCCAAAAGTAAAATAACATTTCAAGTAAAGTAAATTATAGAAATAATTTTCTTGACCAGAAACACCCGGAAATTTCTCAAGGGTAAAATTGAAAATAAAATTCCAAAAATTTCGACAATTCCATAAAAATTAATTAACGAAAAATCGAGACATTACACTTCAACTCTTTCTTACTTTTTAATGAGATATGATATTTCATCACAATTTATATTAATTATTAATTATTTGTCTTTCTTCAGCTATTTTACATAGAAATCTTAGTTGATGTTAATACCTATCGAAATAATTTTTTTTAGTAGACATTAGAAGGTTATGTGATGGTACCTATTATTTTTAGTTTCATCTTTAACTTATGTTATTTATAGGTAAAAAGGCTTTTTATGTCCCTTCACTTTTTTATTTTCGTCAATGTTATCCCTGTAATTTGAAAATCTCCGAACGTGTCCCTGAAGTTGTGTGAAACCGGGTGTTCATGTACACTTTACCTGCAATCACCGGTGTGCCACCAGCGATTGACACGTGGCAGGGGGCCTGTTGGAGACCGAATTTTTTATTTATTTTTTCTTTTTTCAAATTTTATTTTTTTGTTAATTTCAGTTTTTTGTTAGTTTTAAAAATTGGAAAAGATAGTTTGTAAAACTCAATCAAATCCTGCAAGAACACAAAGGAATCATGGACACCAAAGATAGTTTTAAAGACTTCAACTTTGCTCCACTTTCAAACCATAATCGCAATTCAAACCCAACCCAAAAGGAAGAGCAATTCCTAATCCCAGCACCACCACGGTTAACGTCTCGAATTTGACTACCGCCGACAACGACGGCGGCGACACCATACATTCGCCATAGCTGCCCTTCTCGCATCTTTGTCTTCTCTCTCTTCCTCCGTTCATAAACATAAATATGAAGACAGAAGCCATAAACCATGCTCACTCCATTCATTCATAACCATAGTAGTAGTTAACATAAAATCCACCATAAAGGAAACAAGTAGACCACTTGAGAGGCATAAAAAAGCATAAAAGCTAACAAGCCGACGGCCACCCAAAAACAACACAAACAGCCACCCAAACAAAAAAGCTAACAACCCTTCGTATCTTCTGAAAACAACACAGACAGCCACCCAAACATAACAACCCCAGACGTAGTAATTAAACCCAGAAAAAGATAATCTTTCGTCTTTTGAGAGGAGAAAAGAAATCACACTCTAAGGGGGTTAGGCCAGGGCGGGGCTTGTTTGGATCGACGGCGGAAACAATGGCAGCGTGAAAATTGACGAGCTTGTCCTCCTTGAAGGGCATCTTGGGGTGGCGGGCGTCATGGTGGATCTGCATCGATTTCATGTCAGGGGCAGTGGTCATACAATGGGGGAACTCGTACGAGTGGGGATCCTACGACGATGTCGGTGAGCTGCTTGGGCTTGAGGAGCTCGCCGATATTGGCGACGGCGAAGGCAGCGGTGGAGCCAATACCGAGGTCGTCTTGGGTGAGGACGGGACGGATTGGGCTCTTATGGAGAAGGATTTTGTTGGGGTGCATAAGGTAAAGGAGGAGGAGCAGGGATGTCGATCCTAGACAACGAAGGCGGCGGTTTGTGGTGTGTGGTGTGGTCGGGAGAAGAAAGAAAGAAGAAAAAAAGAAGAGAAAGAAAAAATTAAACAAAAAGAATCAGTTTTATTTTTTATTAAAAAATTAATTTCTTTTTTATTATTAAAATATAATAAGAAAAAAATAAAAAAAAAGCCATTAGCCATCTGCCACGTGTCCATCTCAATAGGTAAACCGGTTATTGAAGGTAAAGTGTACATGAACACCCGGTTTCACCCAACTTTGGGGACAAGATCGGAGATTTTCAAAGTAAAGGGACAACAAGGACGAAAATAAAAAAGTAAAGGGACATAAAAAGCCTTTTTACCGTTATTTATATGGCTTTCACTTTGTTTATAATCATTGTCTATAATCTCTTTTTCTTATTCGCATACTTTTAAACCTTTATTTTCAAAATTTTAACTTCTTTACTAAAATATAAAAAAAAAGCCTCGCCGCTCGGGGGGACCAGAGCCGCCAGGGGATCAATCGCAGCGGCCTTCTTTCAAGGATAAACCGTTACAATGGCGCTCTGGTGTAACCCCACATGTGGTTATGGATGATTTCAAAGTGGAATCTTCTGATATTATGGTGGAACGGAAGCCTCAAGGTCTTTCGATTCGGCTCTCGGATCGTCTGAGGGATCATATCCGGAAGCCATGGGCCAATTCAGTCTATGTTCGGTTGTTGGGGGCGAACATAGCTTATCGGACCCTGTGCTTATAGTTTGCTAAGATGTGGAAACTTGCAGGTGGTTTTCGTGTGATGGATCTGGACAATGGTTATTTTCTCGTTTCGTTCGAACAGCGGGCGGATTTTAACCGGCTAGTGTTTGGGGGGCCTTGTATGATTCAAGAGAATTACCTCAGCGTGCAGGTTTGGCACCCAAATTTTGATGTCTGCAAGCCTCCCTCCTGTGCTGTGGTGTGGATTCAGATACCGGGGCTTCCACCGGAACATTACCAGAAAGACATTCTCCAATGTATTGGTAATGAAATCGGACGGTTCATTCGTATTGATGGGAATACTCAGCAGGCGGAGAGGGGTAAGCTTGTTCGTATTGCGGTGAGTGTGGACCACTCGAAACCCTTGCTTAGAAAGATTGAAGTGGAGGGGCTCTGGTTCTTTATCCGGTATGAGGACTTGCCGAATGTCTGTTTCGCCTGTGGCCGGGTTGGTAATGTCACGGCCTCTTGCCCTCATCGTCCCTCGGTGCAGGCGATGACGGACATGGGAGGAGGGGCGTCAAGCTCTCTAGCACAGCCTCCTGTGGCTCCGGAGGTGGGGCCGACGATCGAACAAAGTCTATTTGGGCCGGGATCAACGCCGGTGGTTTCGACGGCGGATAAAGGGGAGGGGCCTAGCTTTGGTAACTGGATGATTGTTCGTAAGGGAAGGCATAATCCGCGGCCGTTCCAGCGAAAGGTGTTGACTGATGCCGTGATGGGTGCAGTGGGGACGGCTAACTCCCCTTGTCAGCCTAACTCCTTTGAATTGGGGGCAGTAGGGACGGAGTTGTCTAAAGAGACGGGGGAGGTTACTGCAGGAAATCAGGAGTGTGAGCAATTTATTTTTAATGCTCCAGGGAATAAGGTAGGACATAGGGCTGCGCGACAGGAGAGTACAGGGCCATCTAGTGGGTTCTCAATGGGCTTGGAGCCCAAAAAGAAGGTGAAGCGAAAGAATAGGTCTCCCTCCAAGCCTACGGTTCAGGGTAGTAAGGCTGGGCCAAAGACCTCTAAATTGGGCTCATCTAAATATGTTGTCGAGATTTCTATCCCCCGTGTTTTTTCCCAATCCCGAGTAGAGGCGTCCAAAAGTATGCCTTTGCCCAGAAAGCCATACCTGAAGGAGGCAAGGAAAGCGAAGGGAGACACGGACCCCTCTGGGACTGATGCTGTGTTGGAGAAAAGTTCTATGGTGACGAAACGAAAGCACCAACCGGCCTCGGTCGGTAGCAGTGTACCTCCTGTTGGGTTGGATGGTGCTCCTTCAAAGCTTTCACGCCGGAAGAGTCCGGCTCGTGGAGAAGCAGAGGGGGCAGAGCCCTTGGCTGTGGATGGTGCGAACCCGTTCCAGCGACAAGAGGGACTAGTTGACCTGGGGCTTTCTGGTGGGCCATCTTCATCTCGGGACTTGGAAATGGTGGACGCGGTTCCTCCCGATAAGACGGCCGATGATCTGAGTCTCCGCAAGGAGGGTCTTGGAATGAGTGGCAGTTTGGAGCTGTTAGTGTAATATGCCCAAAAGCCAATGTATGGATGATTGTATAGAGTCTTGTATACACTTTGAGGTTGTTCCAATAAATATTGTTTATGAGATAAGCGCTTGCACATATTTATAACCCTAGAATATTTCGACATTCTTAAATGTCCCTAGTCGATTATTATTATTGATGGGTTGTAATAATACATTAAGACTAGCGTATGTTGAGAATTGCATATGTGATATGAATTCTACATACGGGTACAAGTTAGAGAACTTGTGGACCGGACCGACCCACATAAGAACGCTACATGGAACGTTGTATGTTTGTCGATAGCGGTTCTTATATGTACTGTCCCTAGACCTGCGATCGTCAAGGTTCCCAACATATGAGTCGTATATTTTGTTATTACTCTTGGCTATTTCGTAAATGAATAGACTTAGTGTAATCATTGGGTATGCGATAAGTGTGTAGTGGGTTTTTGTATGATCTAGAGGGGATTCGTCCAACCCATATAACGGGTATATTATCGGATGGTTTCTTGATAGAGTTGAACTGTAAATGCACGGCCGTGCTCGGATTATGAAATGTTGATATCATTGGTATCCGTTTTACACAGTTAACTCGAGGATCAAGAAACCGAGATTAAACATATACGAGATTGACATATTCCATGTCTCGTGTTTAATCTTGATAATCGGACGAATGGACGATGACATGTTTGCGAGGCATATGAATCAGTACTGAACTTGTCGTTCGGGTAGCAATGATGTGTTGCTAGACGCCGCTCTTTGCTTATAATTGTAAAATGATATTTTACGATTATTGCCGGACGTTACAAGTGCCTACAGGGTCACACACTTAGAGCCGTTGATTCGAGCAGGTGGTTGAACCGTGGTTGGACCATGGTTCGACTAGGTGTGGTTGGACCGTGGTTGGACCATGGTTGGACCAGGGTCGCTTTGGGCTGGTTTGGTTCAATAAAAGTCAGAATTATTGAACCAAACCTGAGTATGTGATGTGGAATCCCATTAGTAGAGACATGATTATGCGGAGACATAATGATGAAAAATAATGGGCCAATGTGTTGGCCATTATTCCTATTGTCTCTTAGCACTAATTGGAGTAGAGTAATCAGATTACTCTAGTCTTCTTCTTCATCACTTGAGTCTGAAAAATTCAGAGCATTCACCCTAGAGAGAGCTTGAGAGAGTCTTGAGTTTCAGACCATACACCTTCTTTGAGAAAGAAGAGAGAAACACCACAAACACAGCTCCCGGTAACCTGCTGCTAGCACACCAGTTCGGGAGAGCTCGAGGTTGGAGATCGTGAGACGATTCCCGGCCAACAGTCATGGTTCGTGTAGATACCGTAGAGGAGCGAGATCATTTTCTGGCTGTTGCTGATTCGCACCTTCAGTTGGGTTAAAAATCCTAACCGTTACAGGTACGTAAAAATTCTTATAACTCGGTTTAGCTATCTTCACTTGGATCCTCCATGTGTATCCGGTTTTTTCGCTGCGTTTATGTTTGCATTTGAGTGTCAACTGCATGTCCCGGATACTTACAGTGGTAGCGGAGCCACCTTGTGAAGTTCTAAACCGAATTATATGTGCATATGTATGATATGCCATGTTGATTATGTGTTCATATGATTATATGATATAGTATGAACATGCTAGTATATGTGACATGCTAGGATCATTAAGTATATGTGATATGCTAGGCTCATTTTGGTGTATATGATATGCTGAATTTCTTGTGTACATGTTGAAGTTCATTTTAGTATATGTGATATGCTGAGATGTTTGTGCATATATGATATGTTAGGATTTCAATTTTGTAAACATGAAACACGTTGATGTTGTGGTTTTGTCAAAAGAGTTTTGACAACAAGAACTTGATTGGTGTGTGATATCAATCAAGGTGTTCTTGGCAGTAAGTCGAAGAGTTCGACTAGGAAAAACCGAGTGTCAGTTTGTGTATAGAACGATTGTCGTTCTAGAACAACTAGGCCATGACATCGATGTTTGTAAGACAAACATCGATGTTAGCATGAAGTTCAGCCTTGGCCGAGCCTTCATAACATCGATGTTGTGTGACCAACATCGATGTTTTGATGAAGGTCGGTCTCGGCCGAACGTTTATAACATCGATGTTGTGTGACCAACATCGATGTTCTCATGCAAAACTCTCACAACATCGATGTTTAAGAGTTAAACATCGATGTTATTTGAGCTCGGCCAAATTGGTTTGAAATCCCAGAACTCTCATAACATCGATGTTGACGATTCCAACATCGATGTTGACGATTCCAACATCGATGTTCTTGAGTTCCAGGAGTGCAAACATCGATGTTAAAATGCTTCTGCCAAAAACTCGAATTTTTCAGAATCTCAACAACATCGATGTTGAAAGTTCAACATCGATGTTTTTGAGCTACTGCCAAATTGTTTGGAATTCAAGTTACTCACAACATCGATGTTTAAATGTTAAACATCGATGTTATTAAGCCTCGGCCAAAGAGTTGGGAGAATTAGATTCTCATAACATCGATGTTCAATGATAAAACATCGATGTTTACTTGTAATTTTGGTTTCCAAATTTACAAACATCAATGTATGATTCATCAAGAACTTGCATATAATATATAGGAATAATATGTTGATGCAAATATTAAGTTCTTATCTTGCCTTCCATGATGAGCACTCATCATTGCTTAGAACAACAATAGGTAGGTCTTGCCAAAGCAAGGTGCCTATGTTTATCCTAGCAAGGTGCGACGCGATAATTGTAATATCGGAACTGCTTATTATGGTGTTTGAACTTAACTAGGTCATCTTAATAGGATTAAAGACTTAGAGGCAAGGAGTTGAGCTTAGTCTATTAGATAGACAAGAACAAGTGTTGTTCACTCAACTATCCAAGAGTTACATGAGATGTAATTGACAAGAGTTGTCTACCTAAATAACTATTGAGTTAAGTGATCAGCCAAAGCTGACTTATCTTGTTGTTAAATATAGATCTTGGCCTACTTATATGATTGTCTTGATTTATATAGTAGGAGCATCATTTAATAGAATTCCTCGTTAAATGATTTTGTATGCATGACTCTTATATGTGTGAGTTGATCATTGTTGTAGAATATCCATGGCACAAAATACTAGCACAATCTCACTGCGATCGGTCCTTGAGAAGGAAAAGTTGAATGGAAGTAACTTCCTAAAATAGTATTGAAACTTGAGGATAGTCCTCAAACAAGAAAGAAAACTGTATGTCCTCGAAGGGCCAGTTCCAAATGAACCGGCGCCTAGTGCTCCAAGGGCAGAAAGGGATGCTTACAAGAAGCACCTTGATGATGCATTAGATGCATCATGCCTTATGCTTGTAAACATGGACTCTGAGCTTCAGAAGCAACATGAGAAAATAGGGGCGTTCGATATGATCGAACACCTAAAGATGCTCTTTGAGGAGCAAGCAAGGCATGAGAGGTATGAGACCTCTAAGGCATTGTTCCAATGCAGGATGACTGAGTCATCACCCGTGAGACCTCATGTGCTTAAGATGATCGGTTACATTGAGAGCCTTGAGGGTTTTGGATTTCCTTTGCAGAAGGAGTTGGCTGTTGACCTAGTCCTGCAATTGTTGCCAGATAGTTACAGCCAATTCGTTATGAACATCAATACGAATCAACTTGACAAGTCATTGTCAGAGTTGCTCAACATGTTGGGAACAGCTGAGCAACAGATGAGGACCAACAAATCCAACAGCATATTGATGCTTGCTGGTGGCAAAGGAAAGGGTAAAGGCAAGATGAAGAAGCCAGCCAAAAAGTTTGGTGCATCTTCTTCACGAGTGCTGAAGCCAAAGGGTGGTGTTGCAAAGGAAGGTCAATGTTTCCATTGCAAGAAGTCGGGCCATTAGAAGCGTAACTGCCCTGTTTATCTTGAGGAGATGAAGAAGAAGAAGGGAAGTGAGACTTCCACTTCAGGTATGTTCGTTATAGAAGCAAATATCTCTATCTCTGCATCATGGGTATTAGATACCGGATGTGGTTCTCACATTTGTGTAAATGTGCAGGAACTAAGAAAGAGTAGGAGATTGGCAAAGGGTGAGATTGACCTGCGCGCGGGAAATGGAGCAAGAGTTGCTGCATTAGCCGTAGGAACTTATTATCTTACCTTGACGAGTGGTTTGGTTTTGGAACTGAATGATTGTTATTATATACCAACCATAAGTAGAAATTTGATTTCTGTTTCTTGTCTTGACAAGAAAGGATTTTCATTTGTAATAAAGGACAATTGTTGTTCCATTTATTTCAATGATGTTTATTATGGTGCTGCGTATTTAAGCAACGATTTGTATGTTCTTAACCTAGAAACCGCGATCTATAACGTTAATACGAAGAAGGTTAGAATAAACGATTCTAATAAAACCTATCTTTGGCATTGTCGATTGATATAAATGAGACCCGCATTTCTAAACTCCATAAAGATGGATTTTTAGACTCATTTGATTACGAATCATATGAGACATGTGAGTCTTGTTTGTTAGGTAAGATGATGAATGCTCCTTTTACCGGTAAAGGTGAAAGGGCTTCCGACCTGCTAGGTCTTATACATAGTGATGTTTGCGGACCGATGTCGACACAGGCTAGAGGCGGTTTTTCATACTTCATTACATTTACTGATGATTTCAGTAGATATGGCTATGTGTATCTAATGAGACACAAGTCAGAATCCTTTGAAAAGTTCAAAGAATTCAAGAATGAAGTACAGAATCAACTCGGCAAAAGTATTAAAATGCTTCGATCAGATCGAGGAGGTGAATATTTAGGCCGAGAATTCCTTGATCATCTAAAGGAATGTGGTATAGTATCACAGCTTACTCCTCCGGGTACGCCTCAATGGAATGGTGTATCCGAAAGGAGGAATAGAACCTTGCTAGACATGGTTCGTTCGATGATGAGTCAAGTTGACCTTCCTCCTTCATTTTGGGGACATGCATTATTGAGTGCTGCTTTTACACTTAACAATGTTCCATCAAAATCGGACGAAAAGACACCATATGAGATATGGACTGGGAGGCGTCCCAATTTGCCTTTTATGCGGATTTGGGGTTGTGAGGCTTACGTGAGATGTGAAGCATCAGAAAAACTCGGCCCTAAATCTGACAAGTGCCTTTTTGTAGGATACCCTAAGGAAACGAAAGAGTATTATTTCTATAATCCTTTAGAGAACAAAGTGTTTGTTTCTCGGACTGCTATTTTTCTAGAAAGAGAATTTATTTCTAGAAGAATCAGTGGGAGGAAAATAGAACTCGAAGAAGTTCGGGATAATGAGGCTGAGATGGAACAAGGGCAGGAACCACAAGATGTTGTGGATGAGATTCCAGTGCCTGTAACACAAGGACTGTGTAGGTCGGATAGGACTCGGTATGAGCCTGAGAGATATGGATTTCTCATGACTCATACTGGAGACGTGATGCTCATAGATGAAGATGAGCCCACTTCCTATCAGCAGGCCATCACGGGTCCGGACTCTGAGAAATGGCTAGAAGCCATGAATTCGGAAATGGAATCCACGTATCAAAACAAGGTATGGACCTTGGTTGATCCACCTGAAGGGGTAAAACCCATAGGGTGCAAATGGGTCTTTAAGAGAAAGACCGATATGGATGGTAATGTGATTACCTATAAAGGGCGATTGGTTGCGAAAGGTTTCAAGCAAGTTCATGGTATTGACTATGATGAAACTTTCTCACCAGTTGCCATGGTTAAATCCATCCGGATTCTTTTGGCTGTAGGGGCATACTATGATAATGAGATATGGCAAATGGATGTCAAAACCGCTTTCCTTAACGGAAATCTTTTAGAGGATGTGTACATGACACAGCCTGAAGGTTTTGTCGATCTAGAGAATGCCAATATGGTATGCAAGTTGCAGAGATCCATTTATGTATTGAAGCAAGCTTCTAGGAGTTGGAATCTTCGTTTCAATGATGTAATCAAAAAGTTTGGTTTCATTAAGAACGAAGATGAACCATGTGTTTACAAGAAGGTTAGTGGGAGCACTATTGTTTTCTTGTTATTGTATGTTGACGACATCCTACTCATTGGGAATGACATTCCGACACTACAGTCTGTAAAGGCTTGGTTAGGAAAGAATTTCTCGATAAAGGACTTAGGAGAAGCTGCCTACGTATTAGGTATAAAGATCCATAGAGATAGATCCAAAAGGCTTCTCGAGCTAAGTCAGAGTACGTATATTGATAAGGTGCTAAAGAGATTTCGCATGCAAGATTCCAAGAAAGGATTCTTGCCCTTGTCACATGGCGTAGCTCTCTCAAAGAATCAATGCCCTAGTACATCTAAGGAGAGAGAGCAGATGAGTAAGATTACTTATGCTTCGGCAATAGGATCTATCATGTATGCCATGTTATGTACTCGACCGGATGTCGCTTATGCTTTGAGTGTCACAAGCAGATACCAGTCTGATCCCGGTGAGAGTCACTGGTCAGTAGTTAAGAATATTCTTAAGTACTTGAGAAGGACTAAGGATGCATTCCTGGTTTACGGAAGCGTGGATGAGCTCATTGTAAAGGGTTACACCGATGCTAGCTTCTAGACCGACAGGGATGATTTTAGATCGCAGTCAGGTTATGTGTTTTGTCTAGTTGGAGGTGATGTATGCTGGAAGAGTTCGAAGCAAGAGACAGTAGCCGATTCTACAACCGAGGCTGAGTACATTGCTGCCTCAGATGCGGCGAAAGAGGCTGTTTGGATCAAGAAGTTCGTAACTGAACTTGGGGTGGTTCCGAGCATCGAGAGTCCGATTGAGCTCTATTGTGATAACAATGGGACAATCGCACAGGCTCAGGAACCGAGATACCACCAGAGATCCAAACACATACTCCGACGCTATCATCTTATTAGAGAGATCATAGATAGAGGCGATGTCAGGCTGTGTAGAGTTCCTTCAGAGAACAATGTAGCAGACCCGTTGACTAAGCCGCTCACACAGCAAAAGCATGATGGTCATGCTGCGTCCATTGGCATTAGATACATGTATGATTGGCTTTAGTGCAAGTGGGAGATTGTTAGTGTAATATGCCCAAAAGCCAATATATGGATGATTGTATAGAGTCTTGTATACACTTTGAGGTTGTTCCAATAAATATCGTTTATGAGATAAGCGCTTGCACATATGTATAACCCTAGAATATTTCGATATTCTTAAATGTCCCTAGTCGATTATTATTATGGATGGGTTGTAATAATACATTAAGACTAGCGTATGTTGAGAATTGCATATGTGATATGAATTCTACATACGGGTACAAGTTAGAGAACTTGTGGACTGGACCGACCCACATAAGAACGCTACATGGAACGTTGTATGTTTGTCGATAGCGGTTATTATATGTATTGTCCCTAGATCTGCGATCGTCAAGGTTCCCAACATATGAGTCGTATATTTTGATATTACTCTTGGCTATTTCGTAAATGAATAGACTTAGTGTAATCATTGGGTATGCGATAAGTGTGTAGTGGGTTTTTGTATGATCCAGAGGGGATTCGTCCAACCCATATAACGGGTATATTATCGGATGGTTTCTTGATAGAGTTGAACTGTAAATGCACGGCCGTGCTCGGATTATGATATGGTGATATCATTGGTATCCGTTTTACACAGTTAACTCGAGGATCAAGAAACCAAGATTAAACATATACGAGATTGACATATTCCATGTCTCGTGTTTAATCTTGATAATCGGACGAAGGGACGATGACATGTTTGCGAGGCATATGAATCAGTACTGATCTTGTCGTTCGGGTAGCAATGATGTGTTGCTAGACGCCGCTCTTTGCTTATAATTGTAAAATGAGATTTTGCAATTATTGCCGGACGTTACAAGTGCCTACTGGGTCACACACTTAGAGCCGTTGATTCGTGCAGGTGGTTGAACCGTGGTTGGACCGCGGTTGGACCGTGGTTGGACCAGGATCGCTTTGGGCTGGTTTGGTTCAATAAAAGTCAGAATTATTGAACCAAACCTGAGTGCATGTGATGTGGAATCCCATTAGTGGAGACATGATTATGTGGAGACATAATGATGAAAGATAATGGGCCAATGTGTTGGCCATTATTCCTATTGTCTCTTAGCAGTAATTGGAGTAGAGTAATCAGATTACTCTAGTCTTCTTCTTCATCACTTGAGTCTGAAAAATTCAGAGCATTCACCCTAGAGAGAGATTGAGAGAGTCTTGAGTTTCAGACCATACACCTTCTTTGAGAAAGAAGAGAGAAACACCACAAACACAGCTCCCGGTAACCTGCTGCTAGCACACCAGTTCGGGAGAGCTCGAGGTTGGAGATCGTGAGACGATTCCCGGCCAACAGTCACGGTTCGTGTAGATACCGTAGAGGAGCGAGATCATTTTCTGGCTCTTGTTGATTCGCACCTTCAATTGGGTTAAAAATCCTAACCGTTACAGGTACGTAAAAATTCTTATAACTCGGTTTAGCTATCTTCACTTGGATCCTCCATGTGTATTCGGTTTTTCCGCTGCGTTTATGTTTGCATTTGAGTGTCAACTACATGTCCCGGATACTTACAGGAGCATCTGGATTCTGAGGTTGTTAGCTCACAGCATGTTGAAGGGGAACTGGTGGCTAGTCCACAGGCCTGATATCGGGTGTGTCCTTCTTTCTCTCTTCCTTTTTCTCATGAATTTGAACATTCTATCTTGGAATTGCCAGGGGGCAAATAATACACTATTTTGGGGGGCTTTTAAGGATTTGATTAGGGACCATCAGGTGCACTTGGCTATTGTGGTCGAACCCAGGATAGTGGGATGGTGGCGGATAATGTTATTCGAACGGTGGGGTTCAAGGGCAGATACAAAGAGGATGCTAGGGGGTTTTCTGGGGGAATCTGGCTACTCTGGAGGGATGACATTGTACAGGTGCAAGTGTTGGCCTCTCACCCGCAGTTTGTTCATGTTCGTGTCTCTAGGGCGGGTAGAAGACTAGTAATTGTGACAGCGGTTTATGGTAGCCCCTCTGATGGGTTACGTGCTCAACTTTGGCAGAATCTCTTGAGGCTCTGTAGTTCCATAGTGGAGCCTTGGGTGGTTTTAGGGGATTTCAATGTTCTGGCTTTCAGTCATGAAAAACGCAGGGGTGGACAACCTTTGGCCAGCAAATGTGCACACTTCCGTGATTGGATGGGAAATTGTGGTCTGTTGGATTTGGGCTATAAGGGCCCTGACTACACATGGTTTAGGGGAGACGTAGCAGAAAGGTTGGACCGAGTTTTGTGTAATGACGCATGGCGTATGAGGTTTCCTGAGGGGGCAGTTTTCCATCTTCCAAGAAGAAAGTCTGATCATAGACTGCTCCTTCTCCAAGAGTCTAGCTTGTTAGCACCTCCTAATGCCAACTGGCCTTTTCGGTTTCAGGCAGCTTGGATGACACATCCGCAGTTTGAGGAGTTTTTTAGGGGAGCATGGGGCCAGCATGCTCATCTTTGTGAGTCTATTATTTCTTTTACCCAGGCTGTTTGGGTTTGGAACACCACTGTTTTTGGGCATATTTTTCAGCAAAAGCGGCGGCTCTTAAGGAGACTGGCAGGCTTGGAGCATGCTAATAGTCGTGGTTCCCATCCTGGGCATCGTCGACTAGAGGCCAAGTTGAGGTTAGAGTATGAGCGTATCCTTGTGCGGGAGGAGTTATTGTGGATGCAGAAATCTCGTTGTCAGTGGTTGTCTTGCGGTGATCAAAACTCTCATTTTTTCCACACAACAACCATTACGAGGCGCAAGCGAAATAGGATTGAGGCTTTGAAGGATGAGTCGGGGGGATTGGTGATATGACCAAGCTGTATTAAAGTCACAGGCTATACAGTTCTTTCACACCCTTTACTCTGAGGTTGGCCAGGATCAAGGGAGGGCTATTCCTAACCGGTTCCCTGCAGCTGATTTGGGGGTGTTACAGCAGGCCTCTCGGTGTTTGAAGATAGCTGAAGTTTGCAGAATTTTGTTTGACATGGGGCCACTCAAGGCTCCAAGACCAGATGGATTGCCAGCTTTGTTCTATCAGAAGCAGTGGGGGATGGTTGGACAGGATTTGTTTCATCACATTGATCTAGCATTCCGGGAGCAACGCTTTGTGGCCGAGCTTAATGAGACATTAATTGTTTTAATTCCCAAGGTGGAGGTCCCTGAGTCCTTGTCCCAAATGCGGCCGATCAGCCTTTGCAATGTATCTTTTAAACTGATCACTAAGCTCATTGCGAGCTGATTGAGAGATCTAATGGGGGCTATGATTGGGCCAGCCCAGAGTAGTTTTGTACCGAGTCGTCACATCACTGACAACATTTTTGTGGCTCAGGAAGTTATTCATACCATGAAGAGGCAAAGGGAAGGCAGGGGTTTGATGGCAATGAAGGTGGATTTGGCCAAGGCTTACGATCGTCTCCGGTGGTCTTTTATTCAGGAAACACTTTGCTACGTGGGGCTCCCGGATTCAATGGTTATTCTAATTATGTACTGTGTGACCACTCCTTCCATGAGGGTGGTTTGGAATGGGGAAGTTACTTCTGCTTTCCAGTCTTCACGTGGTATTAGGCAGGGTGATCCTCTATCACCGTACTTATTTGTTATGTGTGTTGAGAGGCTTGGCACCTGATTGAGCAGGCGGTGAGTGAGGGAAGATGGAGTGCTATTCGCCTTAATCGGGGAGGGCCATTGCTTTCTCACTTGTTCCTTGCCGATGATCTCCTCCTTTTTGGAGAAGCAATGGATGCACAACTGGTTTGTATGATGGGGTGTTTGGATGCCTTTTGTGAAGCTTCAGGTGAGATGGTGAACAAGGAAAAATCCATGTTATTTTGCTCTCGAAATGTTCCTCTTGACCATGTGCAACAACTCAGTGACCGTTGTGGTGTCCCTTGGACCTCTAACCTGGGACGGTATCTGGGTGTGCCACTTCTGCATGAGAGGGTTAATGCCACCACGTACAGGGGTATTTTGGATAAGATGGAAGAGAGGTTCTCTAGTTGGAAGGCGAGGCATTTGTCTTTTGCGGGCCGTATTACTCTGGTGAAGTCAGTTCTCTCTACTTTACCTTCTTTTGTCATGCAAACTGCTCCCCTTCCAGTTTCCATTTGTGATGCGATTGATGCCAAATGTCGGGGTTTTATTTGGGGGTCATCCCCGGATCAACAACGTATCCATCAGTTGAGCTGGGGGAAGTTGATACAACCTAAATTGTGTGGAGGCTTGGGGCTTAGGCCGGCTAGTTCACTGAATATGAGTTTTATGATGAAGCTAGGTTGGGGACTTTTGAAGAATCGGGAGGCTCTTTGGGTCCGTGTCCTACGGTCCAAGTATGGTTTGAGTGAGGATCCTCTTCCCTCACCTTAGTTTGCTGCGGGAGGCTCTCCCCTCTGGCGGGGACTTTGTCGTGCTTGGCCTTTTCTTCTTCGTGGGATGCAGTGGTCTCTTGGCGATGGCAGTCGTGCTCGGTTTTGGGAGGATTATTGGGCTGGTGATTTGGGGCCATTACATTCTCTTGCCATTCATCCCATTCCTTCTCACATGTTGGGACTCCCGGTGGCTAGCTTTGTCTTGCCTTTGGGGTCTTGGGACTAGGCTCAGTTTGGTCATCTTCTTCCCCCTGCTGTGTGTTTACAGATTGCTGGCCTATTCCCCCCCTTCCCTTCTGCAGGAGAGGATGAGCTCTGCTGGAGTGGTACACCGGATGGTGTGTTTTCTGTGAAATTGGCGTGGAGTCTTTTATGTGGAGAGGAATGGTCACCTCCGGAGGATGTGTGGTGGCTTATTTGGAGGTGGCCAGGGCCAGAGAGAATTCGGGCCTTCCTTTGGTAGGTTGCCCATGAGTACCTCCTTACTAATAAGGAACGCCAACGCCGACATTTTGCTACGGATGGTTTGTGCCCCCGGTGTCGCCAGCAGCCTGAGAGCATTCTCCATGTGCTGCGGGATTGTCCTATGATACGGGAGTTTTGGTTTCAGGTTATTGCTCCTACTGATCGTAGAGCTTTCTTCAATCCAAGCCTTAGGGGATGGTTGCTAATGTGCTTAAGGGGGCTGTTTCGGCAGAGTGCTCAGTTGGATTCGGTAGGGTTATTTTTTGGTGTGGCGGTACACCAGATTTGGTAGAGTAGGAATGAGTGGGTGTTTAGTAATATCCCGTGTACATCCATTTCCCTTGCTTGTGTGGTTGGACACCGGCTTAAAGCCATATGTTTGGCCTTGGAGGCGTCTAAGGTGGGTGCTGCGCGGGCTGGTTGTCGGGAGGAGCTTTTGATTGGCTGGGTTTGTCCACCGGTTTCGTGGGTTCGGTTGAATACTGATGGTGCTTGTAAGCAAGGTTCAAGGCATGCATCGGCTGGGGGGGTGCTTCGTGATCATAATGGGCATTGGTTGGCGGGATTTGGCTACAACATTGGAGCCTGCTTGGCTCTTACAGCGGAATGTTGGGGTGTTTGGGCCAGTTTGAGTTTGGTGTGGGAGCAGGGTTATCGTCAGGTGGAGTTGGATGTTGATTCGCAGTTTGTTGTGGATTGTTTACAACCTAACGCGGGGGATCCTTCACTTTCTGTGCGTGCTGTTATTCTTTGTATCCGGGAGTTGTTGGCTAGGAGTTGGGCTGTACGGGTTCGGCATGTATACCGCGAGGGGAATCAGGTGGCAGATGGCCTTGCCTCATTCGCACAGAGCTTGCAGTTGGGCTGTCATCTGTTGAACCAACCACCTGCATGTGTTTTGAGTTTGTTAGCTGGTGACTTGTCAGGGGCGTCCACCCCTCGACTCTGCTATGTTCCTTAATTTCATGTGATGGCCGTCTGGCGTCCTTGTTTTCACCTCTAGGAGGGCTGGGTATCCAGGCTACCGGGGGGGGGGGGGGGGGGGGGGGGGTTTTTTTTGGGGGGGGGGGGGGGGGGGGGGGGGGGGGGGGGGGGGGGGGGGGGGGGGGGGGGGGGGGGGATCTATCTATGGAGATTCATTACTTGCCAGGGCCAGTGGCGATGGGGCGGAGAGGGCCAAGGGGGCCACGTCCTCCCCTGACTTTAGGGTAATTTTTTCTTACTAGGTATTTTCGTAATTTATTAATCATATAATTAAATATATATCTTATTATTTTAATAAACCGACACAGTGGCTGGACTTTCAACATGGGTTGTCAGTTGCGGGCCCGTAAAAGAAAAGTTGAAAAGCCTATTCCAAAAAAAAGAAAAAAAGAAAACTATGGAAAGAGTTTTATATTTATGACACTTTGTTTTTCTATTAAATTGTAAATCTGGTTGAATAACAAGTTACCAAAAGAATTAGGGCCGATTTGGAAGGAGGGACTAAGGGAGAAACAAGTAAGGACTTTTCTGTTTTACTAAAAAATAATAATTATTTTATTCTATTAATCACACAAAAATAATAAAAATACTTGTATTTTAAAGATTACTAATATTATATATTTGTCTTTATGTTCATCACGTTATGTTACGATTATTATGTTCTTTTTTTTTAATAATTAGACCATAAAATCCGATTAGAGACTGTAACCGAAATACTTCTGTCTTGAAATAACAGTGGCTAAATTATATTACTATTGGCTCCAAGTGCCAGGCACACGATATTTATGTTTTAAAACCATTACTATAATATTATTTATTTATTTATTTGAGTCAAATTAAAATTAATAGATTAATTATTTAACTTCAGATTTTATATTTTACATATGGAGTATTGATCCATTCCTAAAAAAAAAATCAGCAGGAAAATGTACGATCTCCAATGCCAATGCGGAATTTTCATACTTTGGCCCTCCTAAAAATTTAGCCTAGCTTTGCCACTGGCCAGGGCAAAGGCTCTAGGAGATTCTAATGATATAAAGGTTGGATGGTTAATATTAATAAAGAAATGCGGCCATGGCCATGGCCTGTTTTTATCTGAGGAAGGTGTTTGCAACTTGGAGGGAGGAAGGCTATTTTATCTGGTAGCAATCAGTCCAAATCTGAAATATGTTATCTGGTAGCACTTCTACTGCAACTGGTTTGCATTCTGAAATATGTTTCTTCCAAGAATTTTCTTTTTAGATAGCAATCAGTCCAAATCTGTTGATGAAAGCTTTCGCAAATGGCGTCCAAGGTGGAGGAGGAGAAGAGCCCTTACAGCCTATAAAAACCAATTTGAGCAAAAAATGGTAAAACAAGATATCCATGTAGAACCCAGCATGGAAATTATGTTCTGCTCTTGATTAGAAGATCTAACACACCGTCAGTCGAACTAACCATTACACAAAATAAGCTAAGTAAAACGAAATTATCCCAAAACGTACTGCTTGTTAGATACAGACATGATATATCAGACATAACTAAATGTACTTGGAATTGATCTTCAAGTTTTGTCAAGATAAGTCCTAGAATGGACGAGCAGCTAGCCTTTCATATTCACGCTCAAGTCCTAAGATTCTAGTTTCAATAGAACTGACTTTCCCTTGCAAGGTGATGATCTCATTATCTCGCATCTCCATCTTAAGCCCCTTTTCTCTTGCTTTACCCGAGAAGTCACGTATCTTCTTTCTCAGAGAGGTTAACTTACGAGTTAAATACTCCACCTCCTCTCCCACTTTGGATTTTTCAGCCATGAAGCGCCCAACACTCTCTTCCAGCTTGAGTTTTTCCATCTTGGTTTGCTCCATCTTGGCACCAACATTTCTGACCTCATCTTGAAGCTCTTCTCTACTAACTTTAGCTCTTAACATTTCCTTCACACGGACCTCAACTCGCTCAACATTGAATCCAAATGGTGCAACTTCAGATAGAGCATCCAAACATTTCTCAAAACTACTCCTATCGTCATCAACTTTCAGATCCCTTGCCCTCAACACCAAATGATTAAACGTTACCATTTTGGCAATAGCCTCCGCTTCACGCCATTCCTCTGCAGAATTAACCAAAGGTTTGAAGTGTGGCGTCTGCGGGATGAGTTGAAAAGCTTCAAGGGATTCAACATGATTCCATAACTTCAACAAATGTGGGCTCTTCACTAAGTGCCACTGGGACTCCTCCAAGAGATCAGTGTCTTCTGTTCCAGAAACATATATCATAGGAAAAGTTATACAAAACAGCCAACATATTTTGGAATAACTAACAAACCACTAACCAATTTGTTCCATCAATCTAGTCATACCTGCAGGTGAGCGTCTGACTACTGGTGTCAGTTCAGCCACAGTGGTAGCCCGATCATGAAAATCCATTCCAGTAGCCTTAACTCCAGGAGTATTTTGTTCTTGAGCTGTGCAGGGTTATGGAAACTAGTTGCATAAATAAAATTTTATGAAAAGGAAAGATTTCAGATTGAAAGATCCTTATACCTGCAGGGGAGAGTATGACTTCTGTTGCCAATTCAGCCAGGTCATGAAAATTGATTTCAGTAGTATTTCCACCAGGAGTACTATGCTCTTCAACGGTGTAGGGTTATGAAAGCTGGTTCAGTAAATGAAGTTTTATGAAAAGAAAAAAGTTTCTGGTAGGAGGATGCTTATACCCATAGGCTCCATGCTGGCCATCATTGGTGGTTCATCAGCTTTGCTTGGTAGATCTCTGTCCACTCCACAAACACTTTCTCGACCTGCATTTTGTTGTTCATCTGCATGAGCGGGACAACAATTGTGAAGTTATATGAAATAAACTTTCACTATTTTACGCCTTCTCAATTTAAATTTTGTAAGAAATGCAAAATCAACACCCTACCTACAGAGTCCACAACTGTTCCTGTATATATTTCACCCTCTTCAGTCAATTGGCCAGAAAGACTTGCCCTGACTACACTTTCCCCTTCACCTAATACCACAATGTAGGTCAGTTTTAGCATATAAAATTTTCTAAAATTCAAGATTTCATTTTGATTGTTACTCTTACCAGTTGACTCCAAGCATAAAGTCATAGGGAGTCCAACAACGTCCACTGCAGAACAATTGGCTTCATGTCCATAACCACCATCTCCAACATTGCTTAGCAGCTCACCTGCATACCCCAAAACAACTTTGTAAATTTTGCTTCCAGGCAATCAAATAACCACCTCAAATGGCATTCAAGTTGAATGGTTTCCACCCAACGAAGTTTTGAAGAATTTTAGAGTGTGAAGCTGACGGTTCCCTTACCTTCAGGCCGCACAACTATTGCCATACATGGTTCAACCCCTTCAGACAACTGATCCTCCAAGATCATCTCACAAACACTTAGTCCATCTGCATTTGGCTCTCCATCTGAACAGCAAAAGTTAGTTCTCGTAAGAAAATTAGTATATGAACACTCCCCTAACACATCCCACCCATGTGCATCTTTGTGCTCACAATACCTTTCAGTTGCAACCTTAATTCATCCTCGACACTCAATTTAGGCTGTACACAGAACAAACTGAATATGATAATTAGCACCATTAATGAAAAAAAGTATGACAAATCGAAGAGCCATAGGCTCTAAAACCCCATTATCTGCATTGTGCAGAACATGCAATACCAAGTCAACTATGGGTAGGGCGTGATGTAATAATACAAGGAGCATTTCTGGTATGAAAAATGAAATTTCAAGGCCACGTAATGTGCAAAGCTCTAGTCTTCAATATTGGCAATTTGCAGTCAAACGAATGCATGACTAATTTACCATAAAAAAAGTTACTGCAAATTTTTACATCTAATAAGTAAAAAGAAACAAATTTCTCTCCTGGGAATTCGTAAATCTGGAAAGAGAGAGCAGCTAAAACACAGAATTACCATCCAGAAAGCAGAAAGGCACAAACTTTCGGGTGAGAAAGCATGCATACACCCAGCAGTAAGGGTAGAAACAGAGACCAGTTACAACATATAGTTTCCATCCACAAGGCAAAAAGGCACAAACTTTAGGAGAAAACCCATCAAAATCTACAAATGCAGAAAAAGCATGCATCCCAAAAGGCAAAAAGACACCACCTGTTTTTGAGAACCCCATCAACATAACACCTAAAGAAACAAAATCAACACCTACTAAACATAAAGAAGTAGAAGAGGTAGAGCAGAACCATCTGTTTCGGAAGGGGAACCCATTTGCCATCCACCCAGTCAAGGGAACGCCTCAAATCTTTGGCAGAAAACATGCGTAGCTCGGGCGCCGGGGACTGAAAGAGGACAGTGAAGTTGGGGGAGGAAGAGGACTGGCCATTCTCCTCCAAGACACTGACTTTATGGATGATCCCTCTCCACCACCCATCATTGTGGTAGGCGTCGACAGCATCCGACACTTTGAAGGCCTGGTTAGGGTCCTGCGGAGGCGGCAAAGGGCGGATGTATTTGCTGCTTGTGGCCTCCTCCAGTGGCTTCGTGGCTTCTCTGTTAAGCAAGGACTTAAATTTGACCATGTAGTGCCGGCGTTTCTTGTTTTGACGGACTTGCCGCACCACCTTCCCCATAAACCAAGCACCCCTGAACCCATCAATATCCCAACCCACCTCCACCTCTGACCCCTTACTGAACTTTCCCTTCTTCTTTCCTTTCTTCTTTCCGGCCACCATTTTCCCCACTCACTCACTCCCTCTTAGTGTTTTCTCTCTTGGTTCCGTGGAAAATGAAAGCCCTTTTCAAGTTTCTAGCATATGACTCTCTTTTTCTTCTTTAGTAGTCTCTTCTTCAACGTACGCCTAGTAGTGGCGAAATTATAAATAAGTGATAGTTATTGATAAAACTACCCACTCCCTCAAACCAATAAGTGTGTGTGGGTAGTAGAAATAGAAAGACTCCATCCGGTTTACTTCTGGTAACAAAGTAATTCTTTGAAATAATAGTTTTTTTCGTGTTGTGTACCTTTTATTTTTTTTTTGGGTCAAAGGAGATAAAGAATTTGTTGCTTTCACAAGTGTACAATTGTTGTGAATTCAGATGGCATGGGAATCCTGTGTGTTCTGTTGCCATAGTCCTTTCCATTTGCTTTTTGTTTGGAGACAAAATACAATGCCATCAATGTGGATTGATACTTGATACGATATAGCCCAACGGGCTGCCCAATTCCATCAAGTCTAGACAATCCGAGGCCCAAAGAAACTTGGCCCACGATCTAATATGGTCCCCTATCAATCCGAAATCCATGGCTATGAATAGGAGCGCGACACCTGGCGGGATAAGGAACTCCCTTTTATCCAATGGAAATAAGTCATTAATTGTAATATTTATATTCTAAAATTGGGTAAGAGGAGCAGATTATGCTCTCACCCAAAAACCTCTCTTTCTCTCATTTTCTCTCTTGTAAGAATAACTTTATTATCAACAAAACATTCTCAAGCTCAGCCCAATTTGGGTCAGATTTCTCATTTTATATCAATACTGAATGAAAAAAAAAAAAACACTTGGCAGGTAAGTAGAGAGTAGAAGAGGATATAACTTTACTGACTCATAATTAAGAATTATCTTTGTTTCTTAAATTTTACTAACTCAGTCGTGTGACTTTTACTTAAATGTGTGGGATTGGGGGAGTATTAAGCATTTGTATTACCATAAACGGAGTTAAATGCGTTTTACCCGCCTCAATTTCAATTTAAAAATGGCTAAATTTAAAATATTGATGTCTCAATTTAAAAAAATTCATATTTTAATACTTTAATTTTATCATTTCAATATTTTAACCCGTTGAGTTAAACCATTTTGAGATTCCCTCACTTTATTAGTGGAAAATGTCCACACATGGGCTCGTCAAAGCTTTTAAACACTTAGTCCCTAATTTTTTAAAAATATTAAAGGAGACGAAAATAGAGAAGAAAATGTGTCCAATGTTTTGTTACGATGCGAGAGAAAATGTGTCCAATGTATTCTCTTGGTGAAGGCTTTCTTTTCAATATACGTATCAAAATGTGTCCAACTCCAATGTATCCTCAGCCTCTGCACTCCACAATAATAAATGCTGGAATTGACATAACAATTTATGATGTTTGTTATGAAAAAGAAAAAAAACTTAGTAAATATATTAATTCAAATACATATGTTTTGGCAAATGGCTACGCCCACGGTGACAGGCAGCATACCAGTCTAGTTCTTTCATATTAAAATAAAAATCAATAAACATTGCTTTATCATTTGTAAATTGTGTGTTCGCAGATGGATAAAAAGTGCTTTATTTTTTTTTAATTTATTCATGAAGATTTGGCATTCTTGCTTTTCAAAACTGAAAATTCATTTTCTTTTACTGTGGAGCTGTGACGTTTGCTATTCAGCTTTATTCACCTCCGCACAGTGAAATAAAAGCCAAAGATTTGACTGACGCACCAAATCTGATTTTGCTGTACACATCCTTGCCTTTATATTCCTTTCATTTTGATTTTGTTGATTATCAATTTTTTTTGGTTAAAATTATCAGTTTTTTTTTATCCCTCGAATTTTAAAAGGCCCGCAAACATGTTCACTGAAAATTGATAATATATATATATACACTACACACACAATTAGGCCCATTAGTTAGCCCAACAGACGTTAACAGAAGCACAGACCTGAGGACGAGGCCCGAAGGGAGAAATCCACTTTATCACCTTATCCATATGCATTCTAATGAGAGCCAATAACGGCTTGCCATTCGCGAATAACTTGCCACCTAAAAAATTTCCACCGAATCCCTATCAAATAGACCAAATTATGCCAAATTGGGTGTAAAAAGTGGTGAAATTAGGCGGAAATCTAACACAATGATGATCTCCAACTTTTAGAAACTAACACATGGAATATTAAAAAAAAAAAACTTTAAACCGTTTTCATTTTCTTCCAAAACTAAACACACCCATGGACTTTTTTTTTGATCAAAGGGAAAATTATTTTATAGATCATAAAAGCAGGTGGAAACCACCAGATGCAGACCAAGATCTACAAGATACATGATTTTTCAGAGAAAAATAGAGAAAAAGGGCTACAAAGAGCGCAGAGGGGCAGTGCCCCGTAATGAGGTTCCGTCCAGTGTCGGAATACAACTCTGAGTCAAGCCGCCGAACAGGCAGCAACTCGGCTCCAACCTCTTCGAGCCCAGGAGGAAGAACAGACAACCCATTATCATAAGCGAAAACTGAAAGAGAAGACAAAAGCACATACACTCCAACCCACAGGTCCAGGTAGATGTTTGCGTAGAGATCGGGGAGGATGAAGCCGCTGTCGCTGCCTGCACCACAGAAGCCAGCACCACCACAGCCATCGCTCCTCTTCAAACCCATCTCGAAAAAACTAGATCTGAAGTAGATCTAAAGGATAAAAGTCAAATCTATAACAGATCTGTAGATAATATACAAAAATAAAGGAAATAAAGCCAAGACAACAAGGAAAAGAGCTTGCCGAGAGGAGCCGGAGGCAGTCCTCTTCCTTGTTGAGGAAGAGGGGTTGTTGTGGTTTTTAGAGAGAGTTGAGGGAAAATGGTTTTAGAGAGAGAGGGGGATGTTTTGTAGACAGTTGTAGAATTTTCTGTGATAACATGACACACCCATGGACTATTATCTTTCTTTACTACAAAATTTATCACACTATGAATTGAATTTTCAATAGTCTCAGATTGCTACTCTAAGATTTTAACAAAATCAATAATAACAATTTTTTTTTCCACGACAGTCATGCAATAGAGTTACGATTGCATCCCAAAAGTATAGAAAAAAAATCCTAGATTGTTCACCAAGGTTGCGTTTGGTTGCAGAACATGATGGGACGGGACTGGACGGGACTGGACTAGACTGGACTGGACTGTGTCTTGAAAAGTTGTTCGCTATGGAGAGAAATTGTTGTCTTGTGGATTAAACTGTATAATATCTATTTTACCCCTGATACAATTTTAACATACTATTTGTTATTTTCAATAAAATATACAAACCGACAACCTAGTGACTAAAATTATTGGATATAAAAATTGTGAATATTTAAATATTAAAATTTTAAAATTAATATTTTTATATGTTTAATATTTTTAAAGTAAAAATTAAAAGGTAAAATGATTAATGAGCTTTGAGGTAAGGAATACTATATTATTTTTAATATTTAATATCTGATTATTATTATTTATTTTAATCCTAACTTAATCCTTCAAAAATGATTTCACCTCATGATGTCTAAAGTGAATAGAATTAAATAATATTAATTATATTTAACATTTTTATTTTTATTAATATTTAGTATATTTAATATTATTAAAATAATACTTAATTTAAATTTTAGTTATTATTATTAGTCTTATTATTATTATTTATGAATTTAAATTTAATATAATTAGAAGGTACTTTGGAATTATTACAAATTAGGAAGTGCTAGTATTGGAAAAAAAGTTTTGTCCCGTCATGTCCCCTCTTGTCCCTATCTCTTGGAGGGGACAGCGTGTCCTATTCTCACGTCCCTCCGTGTCCCAGCGTGTCCCATTCTCGCGTCCCGTCCAAGGCACATCAAACGCGGGACAAACTGGCTTGTCCCGTCCCGTCCCAACGTATCCTATGTACCAAATGCTACCCAATTGTTTTTCATAATTGGAGAGACAGAAAAGGTTGAGTGTAAATTAGTCAAGTAACATAGAGGAAACATTAGTTCGATAGCGGTCAAATATAAAAACATGTTTCTCAATATATATCTACTCATATTATTTATTAATTGCATATGAATTCGGAGCATTATGGAAGGTTATACACATAATTATCAGTATCGGATCGGACATAGACCTTGGAAAGTTCATGGGTCATGGTTCGTTACTTGGACCCAATTTGAACAGGATTTAATGTAATTGAAATGGAATAATTATTCATTTGATAAATAATAATGGATTATCTATCTATATATTAGTATTTATTTACAATTATAAAAAAAATATAAAAAGTTTTGAAGTGGAAATTGGTACTTATGGCACTATGCTAGATTGTTTATGCAAAACAGGGCCTGACATAGTGATCTATAGACTATCCTCATTGGTGGATTGGTGCAGTTCCGGAAAGCTTAAACATGCAAGGGAACTGCTTAACTCTCTGCCTCTCAAAGGCTTGCAGCCGAATGCCAGGACGTGTAGTATTATAATGATGAATGGAGTTTGTAACCAATGAAGCATATGAGGTTTCCAGAAAATTTGAAAAGGATGGCTACTCACTGGAGAGTTGCTTTGCTGCTACCATGTTATAATCCAAGGATTGCTTCGACACAAGCATATATCCAGGGTAGTTCAACTCAGCAAGGAAATGGTGGGTAGGGGATTTGCTGCAGATGCCACCACCACAGAGCTGGTGCTACATCTTTCATCGAAGAAAGATGACAATCTCCTCTTGAAAAACCTACTAACTTCTACTGAAAATCATAATGAAGCTGAAACGCCCCGACCCGTATTTACCGTACACAGTAAACACGTGCCGGAACTGTGACAACCCGACCCAACAAAGCCCAAGCATACAGTGTGGACAACATAAACTCGGCCCAACGGCCCAAAATAATAGACATCGTAAATACAATACCGGCCCAATGGCCCAATAATAGAGAAAACACTGCACAGCGGAAGACTTAACAAAACTCACATAAACACTGTATGCACAAATGCAAACTATGGATCCACGCCCGTCCAAGGGAAACGTCGCAGCCTGTCTGGAATGCACCAAACCTGTACATGAAGCAACTCATCCTACGGGATGAAAGCCCGCAGGTGAGGGGTGAGTCCGAAGTGC
>JAKUCV010000378.1:43012-81233 GCA_028386065.3 Turnera subulata | reverse complement strand
TTTTTCTTTCCTTTTTTTCTTTTTCTTTTTCTTTTCTTCTTTTTTTTTCTTTTTCTCTCTTTTTTTTTCTTTTCTCTCTTTTTCTTTTTCCTCTCCTTTTCTTTTTCTCTCATTTTTTTTCCTTCTCTTCCTCTCCTCTCCACCGGTTCTCTTCTCCTTAAAAACTGAATTTTTTTACTATTCATCATGTGAACTCAAATAATGCAAATCCGTCCGTATTACGGGCGAGTCCGATCCGGACCAGAAAATAACCGATACCTCCTTAGTTATTTTCCGGTGTGATTTTCCGAGAAATTCCGCAACCCGAAAAATACCAACTTAGTTCCGAAAAATTCACGGGAAAATCACGAGCGCGGGAAAACATTCGGATTCGAAAAACGACTCCCGATTTACCGTGAATTAATTACCCAAGATTAATTCATTCGGTAAATCACTGTATAACGACTTTAACAGTCCCGGTAAAAATCCAAATTTTACCCGGGCTGTTACAATAGGCACTATATTTGATCCCACCCATTATTCTTCTTAAGTTTCGTGGGATCAAATATCAAATTGATGTTGTAAAATTTTGACAGATATTTATATGGGACAAAGCCCGACAGTGCTCGCCTAATACTCGTTTAGAGGGTGAGTCTATATATATTTATACCCTTTTTTTCCTGGTATACAGTACACTTGCTACCAAGCTTATTTTACATTTTTTTATTTGGACCCAATTTCTCACATTCTTTTTGCCTTATTTTCCGAAAACTTATTAGCTTCCAAGGAAAATTTTGGAATGATGGGGCCTAAGCTGGCTGTCATCGGGCTTCCTTTGCTGAGCCAATTAGTTTTTTGTTTGTACTGATCTTTGGGTTCATGTTTGTTGGGCTTGTGATTATTTTTTCACCACGTCGCAACAGTGTCAACTTTACTACGTGATAAATTATATTCGGCTACATCAAACACACATACACAAGGGCTATTAAGTGTGGCATGCTTGACCACACTATGATGGTATTTAAATTAAATTTTATTAATAGTTATTTTTTTAGGGGAACTGGCAGTACTTTAATGATTAAATTGTAGAGTACACTGTTTGTGCAACTGCAATTTCATATACAATACCAGAAAGTAAAGGTAAACATTTTCCCGAGGGTTGAACTAAATGAGAGACTCCTAGAGCAAAAGAAAAGGCGATGGGGGCCAAACAATCGGCACATCAATTAGCTTCTCTAAATATGACGAAGAAGGATTTCTCAGCTTCACAAAGGAGTTCTTTTAACTATGCTAAGAAGAGCAGTATTCTTTTTGCATCGAACTTCTAGTTGTTGAAGATATTCAATCATAGTAAATCCATCTACCTCCACTTCAATATGACCAGAACCAAGATCATATGCTTAAAAAAGACTAATGAATTCTAACAAAAAAAAGAAAAAGAAAGACCAATAAGTAAACCTATAATTTCGAAGAAATAACCATAATTTTGTGAATAGTGATGGGCCTGGACACAAAACTTACTGTGTACTATGAGCTTTTATCGGAACCGTGCGCAATCACTACGAATGTGATCTCAATATCTTCTTTATTTCTTTTCCCTTTAGACTTCTTCTCGAGGATGTGATCTTGCTTTACTGTATAGCACAATAATGGATTGGCAAAAAGAAAAACCTATAAACACACAATTGGTGATTTTTGTTTCAATATTGGCAATTCTAGGCTAACACCTAAGCGCTTAACTAGTTGACAAGTGGATATTTGTTTACGTAGGCTGAACAAAAGAAAAGAAAAGAAAAGCTAATAACCCGGTGATTATAACAGAATGTAAACGACAATTGCAACGAATCTTATCCAACTTCCTGCTCTAATTGCCATCCAGAAATAACTTTCAGTGTAGCAGCAAACAATTATCCTAGCTTACAAATAAATATAAATATTTCATAAAATATTAAAATCAATACATATATTATTTGTATTAGCGTTAAGATATAAATTTTTGAACTAAACTATAAATTAAACATGCATGAACATAGTTACAATTAAATAATTTATTCGCGACATCATTTGGGTCAAACATTTAGTTTAACTGCATCCAAGCCTAATTGTCACACACCAAATCCATAAGACCAAGTTAAATATTAATCCACTCATCCGACAACAAGGGATACTGAAAATTGAGATTGGGTATTTTGTAAATTTATGTATTATGATTGAGAAAGACAAACCAACAAAAACTAAAAGAAAAAATAAAGACAATAATAGTGTCCCAACAAGGAGGATTAGCGTGGATTGAATTTACAAAAAGAAATGAATTAATTGGGATTGGAACTTGGAAGGAAAACCAAATTAAAAAAGAGAAAAAAAACTAAACAGTCGGAGGGAACTATGGAGGAAAAGCACAAAATAAAACTTAACAGATAGTTAGGTTTATAGAATTATTTTGTTTCAAATAAGTTAACTGGATCTTGGGTTTAAAAAGTACCAAGATAATCTTTATTTCAGTTTGTTTCAAATAAGTTAACTAGATCTTGGGCTTACAAGACTAACAAGATAATCTTTATTTTAAATATCTAGTGTAGGCGCAAAATTAACTAATTAGATTTTTTAGGCTAAAACATAGGGGGGCTAAATTATTTCTTATGGGAACCACTACACTGTGAATCCGTCTCTAATTCTTGGTACCTCCTTATAATATCCTATGTACAACACCCATTCTTGCATTTTCCTACATACACACTCAAAAATATCATCATATTATACAATATAGCCCGTTGGGCTCTCACCCATAAGAGAATTCAGAATCATATAGTAACTGAAAGCTAAAACATAAACCCACAAAAAGAAGCGTTAGCTAATCATTCAAGAAATACAACACATCTTTAATTACTATTGCGCAAAAAAAAAGCTATCTGCACAGCGCATGAAGAATGGGAAGTAGTATTACAGATTGATTGATTAGAGTCATTAACAGGGGTAAAGATATCAAAGTACACAATATAGCCTACTGGGCTCCCACTCATAAGAGATGCCAGATATAATAATTGAAACCGTAAAGCCACAAAAGAGCGTAAAGGAGGCAAAGAACCGAACCATGCATGGTGGTGAGACTAAAGGTAGCAAGTTCAAGATTTTGGAAGAATAAAAAGGGGCCGGGTGTAGAAGTAAGAAAGAAGTGCGGCAAAGATCGGTAGGGGATATGATGGGTGATAAGCAAGACAATGGCAAGGGTATTATAAGGTATTAAGAACTCATGTGTATTTCTAGAGGAGAGTATAAATGATAAAAGAAAGAGAAGACACAAAAGGAATGGGTAAATGTATATATTGGGGTCCGTACTATTTAATTTGTCCCTTTTAGGGGTCTGTATAATTTTATGTCCCTTTTATATACCCATACTATTAGATATTGTCCCTTTTAGGGGTCTGGGTCAGCCCCCCATCTGACGTGGACTGCCCGGGCAGCGACTGCGTTAAACGCGCGGTAAATGGACGACACGTGGAAGCGCGTGAACGCGTGCAAGCAGCAAGGCATGTGGGGCCCACCTCCTGTATTTCCTTCCAAAATCCTTTTTCCGTTAATTGGATTTATTTTATTTCGTTAAAGGAAAAAAAGAAATGGAATTAAAAAAAAAAGAGAGGCTAGCCTCCACTGATCAGAACGATCAGTAGAGGCGCCCTTTAATTAGAACCAAAAAGAAGTTTGATCATTCCCCCAATTCGAACCCCAAGTTGGAACCCTAAATCCCAATTTCCCCAATTCCCCTAACTCGTCAATCCACCAACTCCTCACTCTCCCAATTCCTTTACCCCCAAAAAAACCCTTGTTCTAACCCTAAATCCCCAATTCACGAATTTCCCAATTCTCATATTCCTCAATTCCCAATTCTTCCATTCCCCCACACTCTTTATTCGAACCCTAAATCCCAAATGTAGCTCGTCCACTTTCCAATCCAACTTAGTTCTTTCTCTCTCTACTTTCTCTCAAAAAACAACACAAACACACAGATACTGAGAAATCTGCATACGAAAACGAAATGAATATGAAAAATGATGGTTTGTATGAAGAGGAAGACGAAACAGTAATATCATATCATCATCAACATCATGATTCAGTAGCATTTCACATCACAAGAACCGTCACAAATCAGTCGACTGAGCTGGTCTCCTTCCGGTCAAAGAACCGCAACCAGTGCGGCTACAAACGGTGGTGGTGGAGACCGATAACACGGCAGCGGCGGCGGTAGGTTGAGGGGAAAAGAAAGAGGCGGCGACGTGTGGGTTGGTTGAGAGGAATCAGGGAAGAGGATGAGAGGGAAAGAAAAATGAAAATAAGAGTAAAGAAACGGTAAACAGGGGAGAGGTTTTGGGGGAATCGGTTAGGGAGAGGGACTGAATTCGTGAAGAAAAAATTGGGGAGAGGAAAGGTGGGGCGGCAGAAAAAAAGAGAAGAAAGGAAAGAAGAAAAGAAAAGAAAAGGAAAAAAAGAGGGAAAAAATTGGGAATGATCATTTTTCTTTTTGGTTCTAATTAAAGGGCGCCTTTGCTGATCGTTTTGATCAGTGGAGGCTAGCCTCTTTTTTTTTTCAATTCCATTTCTTTTTTTCCTTTAACGAAATGAAATAAATCCAATTAACGGAAAAAGGATTTTGGAAGGAAATACGGGAGGTGGGCCCCACATGTCTTGTTGTCTACGCGTGCAAGACACGCGCTCACGCGCTTCCACGTGTCGTCCATTTACCGCGCGTTTGACCCATTCGCTACTCGGGCAGTCCACGTCAGATGGGGGGCTGACCCAGACCCCTAAAAGGGACAATATCTAATAGTATGGGTATATAAAAGGGACATAAAATTTTACAGACCCCTAAAAGGGATATATTAAATAGTACGGACTCCAATATATGCATTTACCCCAAAAGGAATAAAGGCTAAGGTAATATAAGGCTATGGGAGAAGGAGCTGATGCCGATCTAAGCGGCTATGAAAATGCCCAAGTTGGCTGCAGTTTGAGCAAGGCTTTCTCTCTTGGCCGGAGCTAGTTGACGAGGGGAACGCGTCACCTAGAGAAAGTGGAAGGTGTCTGACTGCATGTGAAGGAGCACCGAGAACATGTTGGCATTTGGTTGGTTGGCCAAAGCAATTTGGTGTCCGATCGACTAGGAATAACGGAGGCGATGGAGGAAGACTTCGAGCTGGCGAGGGGCATCTTCACCTCCTTGTCCGGAGGCGATCATACAATGCAAAAGATCTATTACCATTGGTCGTTTTTATTCAGTTATTGGTTACCGGATTTTTAGCTTTCTTTTTCTTTTCTTTTCTCAAGCAAAATCTCTTGATTCTCAGGTCAGTTTTTTTTTTTCCTCATCGACTCATAACCCCCGCCAATTGGTCAGCATTCTTTCTTGTACTGTAAAATTCACTTGTCAATTAGTTATGCCCATAGGTGTCAGCCTAGGATTGCAAACAAAGACCCCAATTTTATTGTTTATAGACTTTTAGTAAGATCACATCCTCAAGAAGAGGGTTTTTGGGTTTTTTGGGTCCCAATGTTTAGTGGTTTGGCCAATTTGGTACCTCGACATTTTTTTTGGCCGGGCAGGTACCCCGACTTTGCATGGGCAGGCCAAACGTGATCCCCCGGTCAGGCACCTGTTGACGTGGAGGGCTGCCCGGATTTGAGGTCTGGAAGGTGCTCCAAAATGACGTCGTCTTGTGCCAAAACGACGTCGTTTTAGCTAGTTGGATGGACATGTCAGATCCACGTGTCCTTGTGGGCTCCCGCATGCTACCAACCAGGGTTCTTTACCTAATCCAACCGAAACCCAATGGATACCACCTACTAATCCGATTTGATTATTTTTAATTTCTTTAATCAATTTTTTTTAAAAAAAATCTTTTAAAATAAGTAAATCTTACTTTCTAAAAATCTTAGTGATTTATTTATTTTTAATATTTTATTTTCAAAATACTAATTTCTAAAAATCCCAATTTAAACTCTCAAAGTTTAGAATTTATGAAAGGCACCTACAATTCATTAATAATAATAATAATAGAAAAAATAAATAAATAAAGAGTAAGATTAAATTAAGATAAAAATAAAATAAATAATGAGAGATCACAACTTCTCTTAGTCTTCTTTTAATATTTTCTTATGAATATAATGACAATAATAATAATAATAATCATAATCATAACAATTAAGGAAAAATAAATAATGAGAATCACAACTTCTTCTTTGAATATTTTATTTTAAAAATAAAAAATAAAAAGAAAAAGAAAATACATTTCCCACCACCAAAGCCACCCACGGCCACCCCGTCAGCGCCTCCCCCTACAACCCCTTCCCCAACTCCACCCATTCCCACCACAACCAGCCGCCGTCCTCCTCCCCTTCGTCCCCTCCTCATCAACCCCCAATGCCCTCAACACATATGAGGGCTCCAAACTAGCACTAGTACAAGCACTCCCACTGGACACCGCCACATCCTTATCCCCCTCTCCCGCCCGCCGCCGTTCATCTACGGCTCCATGCGAATCCGCGGGCGCCGCCGTATGTACAAATCCCCAACGCCTTTGGGCCCGTATACCTTCTGCCCGCACAAGGACATCAAACTGACGTTCCACTTCTCCACATCGATCGGAATCTTCCCCAACGCCTGCGCTGCGTCGGTGTGGAACGGGACTTTCAACTCCTTACATATCCTCCCGATTTCCTCCAGCGGCTGAATCACCCCAATCTCGTTAGACGAGCCCGGTGTTCGGGCGAATAGCGGCCCGCAACTGCTCCAAATCGACGATTCCGTCGTGGCCGACGGGGAGATAGGTGACCTCGAAGCCTTCCTGCTGGAGGTGGCGGCAGGAGTCGAGGACGCACTTGTGCTCCGTCTCGGTGGTGATGAGGACGGCGGCGGGGTCATGGTGGGAATGGGTGGAGTTGGGGAAGGGGTTGAAGGGGGAGGCGCTGACGGGGTGGCTGTGGGCGGAGGGGGTGAAGGAGAGGAAGGTGGCGGGGCGGAGGGAGTAGCAGGTGGGGGGGGGGGGGGGGGGGGGGGGGGGGGGGGGGGGGGGGGGGGGGGGGGGGGGGGGGGGGGGGGGGGGGGGGGGGGGGGGGGGGGGGGGGGGGGGGGGGGGGGGGGGGGGGGGGGGGGGGGGGGGGGGGGGGGGGGGGGGGGGGGGGGGGGGGGGGGGGGAGCAGTGACGTTGGTGGGCGGCGGAGGAGCAGTGGCGTTGGTGGGCGGCGGAGGGGAAGTGGTGTTGGGTGTTAAGTGGGTGAGAGAGGGGATGAATTTGAGGGTGTATTTTATTTTATTAGATTAATTTAATCTTAATTATGATAATAATTTTCATTAATTGTCACTAATGATCATTTATAAATTGTTAATTTCAAAATTTGAAATTTATTTTTTTTGTTAATTTTCATTTCGGTATCCATCAGGTTTCGGATCGGTATCCATCAGATTTCGGGTCGGTTGGGTAAAGAATTTGGGGTTGGTAACAAACGGAGCCCACAGAGACACATGGATCTGACGTGTCCATCCAACTAGCTAAAACGACGTCGTTTTGGCACAAGACGACGTCATTTTGGAGCACCTTCCAGACCTCAAATCCGGACAGCCCTCCACGTCAGCAGGTGCCTGACCGGGGGATCACGTTTGGCCTGCCCGGCCAAAAACAATGTCGGGGTACCAAATTGGCCAAACTACTAAACATTGGGACCCAAAAAACCCAAAAAAACCCCTCAAGAAGAAGTGAAAAAGGGTAAAAAGAAGATACTGAGATCATATTCGCAGTGATTGGGTCGACCCAAATGTGTTGGCATTTCGATCGACTCCAAGGGAGAAAAGCCCATAGTAACACAGTAAGCTTTGTGTCCAGGCCCATCACTATCGGGTTGGCTTTGCGTCCATCTCGTAAGATCCATCATAATAATGATCACAAATCTAGTTGTCTGCTAACTTTTTTGTGGACTTCTGAGCTGGACCACTCTACGTCCACACCGACCCCCTTTTTTTTCCTCTTTTCAACATTATACCAAGTCCACGTCACTTGACATTACAACGACGCTGACTCCTCCTTGGAGGTAACAAAATTGTTTCAATCCTACCAAAAAAAAACAAAATTGTTTCAACCCCCACTCAAAATAATTTTAAAAAATAGCTAAACAACATTTCTCCTTTTCCAAGCTGAGTTCAATCATTAAATGCGAAAGGGAGACCTATCCTTTCCCGTCTCTCATCTCTGCCCACTTCAAAAAAAGGGTCTCTTTCTCGTCTAGGTTTAAGCAATGACCAAAATCTTAGAAAGAGACCCATCTAAAAGAATTAACCCAAGTACCCAACAACAGTGTCCTCCATCTTTCTCTCCTCCTAGCATTTACCCCCACAACTCCCTCCTTTTTGTCAGAAAGTTTGGATTTACTTACTAGACAAAGACATCTCATGTTAAAAAAAAAGAAAAGAAAAGCCAACAAACCTCGTATCACCAACTAATTAAATAATAGTGCCATGGTTGCAAATAGTACCCGTTGGAAACTAAACTAAACTAAACTAAATCAACCTCAACTCCTCCAGGTTATGATGGTGTTTTTAATGCCAATAAAGTTTTTGATTAATCCTGATATTATTAGCGTATCTCTTAAAATGGGACCCATTAGAGGAAATATAGCTGTTAGGGGAGGAGCGGTAGAGAGCAATAAAAGACCAGGTTGTGTAACCCATGACACTGAATAAATGAATGAAACTGATATAAAAAATGTTTATTGAGAGTTTTGAGAGAGGAGAGACAAAACTTGGGAAGTAGTATTGATTATGGTGTAAAAACTAGCCGTTAGGCCTTTGTGTAAAAGAAAGGAAGAGGGTTCTTTGCCTATCTATCCCTGTGCAACTTATTGCCACCACCTGACAATTTGTCTCCAATATTTATCTCTCCCAAATACAGAAGATTCCCTGTTTTTCTTTTTCCCTCTTCTCCTTCACTCTCTTCACGTGGCGCATGACAGGAAACAAAACCCCACTTCCATTTTCAAGTTTCCACTACAAAACCACACACTCACCGTTTACTGGCTCTTGTTTCATTCTTTTTATTAATCATTTCCTTCAAATGCTATAAGCCTCTTCTTCTCCCACTTGGGCTTGCAATACAAAACACACAAGCACAGTTCAAAAGAGAGCGCTTCTCTTCACTTTTTTTTTTCCCCTCCTTTCTCCTTAGTTTGTACTTCTTGTTGATGGTTTATGGAGATGCTTAATAAACCCATCAACAGGATCCACAAGTACCCTTTTCAAAGTCTTGCACATTGGTGGTGCACCTCGGACAAGAAGAAGGAGAAATGGAAGGTTCACTTGCAGCCAAAGATGTCACTTTTGTTGTATCTCCACATCTTTTTGTCTTTTCACCTCCTCCTCATTTATGCCATTCAACCTGTTTCAAGTCAAGATTGGGATGGCGTGGTTGTCACCCAAGCTGATTTCCAAGCACTACAAGCCTTCAAGCAAGAGCTACTTGACCCAAAAGGCTTCTTGAGGAGCTGGAACGACAGTGGATACGGAGCTTGTTCTGGTGGTTGGGTAGGCATCAAATGTGCTCAAGGCCAAGTCATTGTTATCCAGCTCCCATGGAAAGGCTTAGGAGGCCGAATCACTGACAAAATTGGCCAGCTCCAAGCCCTTCGAAAGCTCAGCCTCCACGACAATCGCATTGGTGGTTCAATCCCACAAACAATGGGCCTCTTGCCTGATCTTAGAGGAGTCCAGTTGTTTAATAACAGGTTCTGGGGTTCAATCCCTCCTTCATTAGGCCTTTGTCTATTGCTTCAAAATCTAGACCTTGGTAACAACTCATTAACAGGGACTATTCCAGATAGTCTTGCAAACTCCACCAAGCTTTTTAGACTTAATCTCGGGTACAATTCCTTATCGGGTCCTATCCCAGTTAGTCTAACTCGTTCTTCTTCTCTTATCTTTCTCGATTTCCAATCCAATAATCTCTCTGGTTCCATCCCTGAAGCCATTGGCGGATTGGGTAACCTTTCTACTCTCAACTTGAAGAGAAACCAATTTAGTGGTCCAATTCCTGCAACAATAGGAAACATTTCCACACTCACTCAGCTTGACTTGTCAGAGAACAAGCTCAGTGGGGAAATACCAGATTCCCTTACCAGTTTAACAAACCTTGTTTCCTTTTATGTTTCTTACAATAACCTTTCTGGTCCAGTTCCCACTTCCTTGGCACAAAAGTTCAATTCAAGCTCTTTTGTGGGGAACATTCAACTTTGTGGCTACAATGGTGGAGCTCCATGTCCACCTAACGTGCCACCTCCTCCTCCACCAGGAGAAGTGCAAAGGAAACATCATCGCAAACTAAGCACAAAGGATGTGATTCTAATTGCAGCAGGAGCTCTTCTCATTGTCTTGCTCATAATCTGCTTCATTCTGTGTTGCTGCTTGATAAGAAAAAGGACAGCAGCGAAGAAGGGAAAGACTGATCAAGGGGCGGCAGCAGCTGCAGCTGCAGCCGCAAGAGGTGGAAAGGAGGCCCCGGCCGTGGCTGGTGAAGCTGCTGGAGCCGCAGGCGGAGAGGCAGGAGGGAAGCTAGTCCATTTTGATGGGCCAATGATTTTCACAGCCGATGACCTTTTGTGTGCAACTGCAGAGATTATGGGAAAGAGCACTTATGGGACTGTGTATAAGGCCACATTAGAAGATGGAAGTCAAGTTGCAGTGAAAAGATTGAGAGAAAAAATCACTAGAGGCCAAAGAGAGTTCGAAACCGAGGTTAATGTTCTTGGTAAAATCCGGCATCCAAATCTTTTGGCTATGAGGGCTTATTACTTGGGACCTAAAGGAGAGAAACTTCTTGTTTTTGACTACATGCCTAAAGGAAGTCTTGCCACATTCCTCCATGGTAAGTTAATTCATTTTCCTAATCTTTTACTTTCACGTTCTAAAACTTGTTATCATTAGCTAATAAGTAATAAGCAACGCAATATTGCTTTCTTTTGGTGCAGCTAGAGGACCTGACACACCCGTTAATTGGCCTACAAGAATGAGAATAGCACAGGGCATGACCAGAGGCTTATTCTATCTACACAACAACGAAAACATCATCCACGGCAACCTTACATCAAACAACGTCCTCATTGATGACCAAACCAACGCCAAGATCGGCGACTACGGCCTATCACGGTTGATGACAGCCGCCGCCAACACCAACGTGATCGCCGCCGCGGGTGCGCTGGGCTACCGGGCACCCGAGCTTTCAAAGCTCAAGAAAGCAAACACAAAGACTGACGTGTACAGCCTTGGGGTCATCATCCTCGAGCTGCTCACCGGGAAGTCCCCCGGCGAGGCGATGAACGGAGTGGATTTGCCGCAGTGGGTTGCCTCCATCGTCAAAGAAGAGTGGACCAATGAGGTCTTTGACGTGGAGCTGATGAAGGAAGCACCGGCAATCGGCGACGAGCTCCTCAACACGTTAAAACTGGCTTTGCATTGCGTTGACCCCTCGCCGGCCGCCAGGCCGGAAGTCCAGCAAGTTCTCCAGCAGCTGGAGGAGATTAGGCCGGAGGTGGGTACCAGTGCAGGACCCTCCGGCGGCGGCGATGACGGTGCAATGGCTCCTTCCTCCAGTGAGTAAAGAAAAAAGATTCTACGAGAGAGAAGAAAGGAGAAGAGAATTCTTTCATAGTACAATTCTTTCATTCTTGAGTGTTGGGTTTCCGGTTTTGAATGTTAGTTGACCACGTTTGTACATACAAGTTCGTTTTTGGATTTATTCGAGGAAAGTTTTGTCCTGAAATAACGTTAGTTGTTGTTTCATTTTGTTAGTTAGTCGTTAACCCCCAGTCTTTTGTCATTAGTTGTCTGGTTTATAACTGTTTAATCCCTTTTTGGAAGTAAGATTAACGTGGTCATTAGTCGATGCCACTTGGTGCGTGAATTCTTGAAATGACAACTGAGATTGTTGGGCTCATCCTTTTCTCTCTTCTCTTTGGGTTCTAAAGAAAGCTGGTCTCATTGTAGCCCAGTTCATTTTGATGCTACTGTTATTAGTTATTACTCGGTTTTGGTTTATATTCTATTATGTCCACGCTGGTTGCAATAATGGGCTTTCATCAAAGCCTGGATCTACTTTGGAATAGCTTAGCCACACTCCTGATCCAGTTCAAAAAGAAAACAAGGAACGCTAAGTTTAATTAGAGTGAACAAATAGACATTTAATATCTATGTAATTAGTGTTGTGATGGGCTATGAACCCCAATACATGCCCAAAAAGAACTTTTTTAAAAAGAAAAACATACGAGGATTTATGTTTTCGTTTGTGTGTTTCTTAATGAGGTGTTCGTCTTGTGCATTGTCCACAACAAAATCTTTCCAAAGGAATTTCCTGCAGAAGGTATTACCAACTGAATATTGTTATGATTTGATAAGAGATTTATAAGCTACCAATTATATAAAACAATCTATTAAAACACAGTATCTAGATATACAGTCCATGTCCTCTCATGTTTCCACATACAGTGTCAAAATTTGTACTTACACGTTTCTAAAATTGGAATTGCGAACCCACAGTTTTAAGTGTAATTGATTCCCCATGCATATCCCGCAACTCTGGCCAGATATCAACTGTAATCTCACTAAGCGGGCAAGAACCCACCCATTTATCAAACCAGAATATTGATATGCCATCACCTGAATCCTCCCGCCATGAATACCCTCTCTCCAGAAAACCCACCGCGCCATTCCAAAATGGGGAAGGCGCTGCAGATGGAGGGATGTGATGGAGAACTGAATCAGCTCACAAATACGTACTTGGCGCGCAATAGCTGCAAACATGGTTTCTCAACGCCTGATATCAACTCCCAATCAACTTTGCCGACCATAGTAGCAATGAGCATGAGCTTTCTTTCAACATGGTTGTACTAGACGCAGACCGATTCTTTCTTTCAAAGTCTTTGTAATCTTGATGAGGGGCATGAGCTTTGCAGCTGCAGCATTTTGAACTACTGAGGGAGGAAGTGGCCATTTCTTTAAGAGTTTTAGTTTTTGATAGAATCTTAAGAATTTTAGTTGGGGAACAGCTTATTGATTGCTCCTTTTTAGCATATACTACAATGCTTTCTGGCAAATATTTTATTCTTGCAGGTGGAGCACTTATCAAGATGATTGTGCAGAAAATTATTGCAGAATCATATGCTGCTCGCTTTTAAATGGAATGGATCTTCCTCTTAGGTGCTGAAGTTTTGTTGCAGGACCTTTTAGCAGCAGGGTAGGTTAGGAATTGGAAGAGTTTTCTTATTGGAACAAAGTGCTTTTCCTTATAAATCTCTGGACTCCCCTATAAAAGCTGGTTCTCCAGGTTTAGGTAAAGATCCAAAATTTTTTGAGCTTTTTATATTCCCATGGGCTTTTGAATTAATTAGAATTTTTATTTTTATTTGAAAAGTCCATGGTGATAGTTAATTAGTACGTACATATGGTATGATTAAGATTGTAGCAAAATGAAGAATAATGCTCTAGCATTGCCCTTGATGTAAGGATGGAGAAGCTGTCAAAGTTGGAATTCTGTATTAAAAGAGTACCGGAATCAAAATTACAAACCATACAAAAGCAACCAACCAGCTACGCAAGAATATTGATCTTGCTTATTATAATTCAGTTCTTTCCAGACTAAACCATATAATGCCATCAACAAAATCGCCAATCTTTGGTTCTAGGAAAGGGTAACGCTGAAGACTGCAGTAGTAGTTTTGTATCATCACAGACATGCAGAATCCGTTTAATTTGCTTCAACCCAAAACCTAAACTACAGTAGGAAAACTACACCATAAAGCCATCCTGAAATTCTCCAGCCTCAACTAAATAAGCCTGACATGATTCCAAGCTAATTTTCAAGCTCTCCCTCTGGGGCACCAATCTAACCCTGAATTTCAAGCAATGCAGAAGTGTTTTATCCTCAAATCTTTCCCGGGCTGAGCTCGGTTCCGGATCTGGGGAGGCAGACATGCTCATCATTTCCCAAGGATTTAATTCAGGGTGGGTATCATATAGCAGGCAGAATCTTTTGCCGCCTAGATGACCCAACGTTGCAGGTTGGGTGGTGTCCCAGCAGCCGCAGAAGGATTTACATCCAAAAGTCCAATCCACGAGATCGCTAGAATACGCAACTCGATTGCGGAAATCGTAAGCGTAGAGCTGTCCAGTTTGTGCATAAAACCAATAAAGAACATGGCCAACACATATGGTTCGTCTAGTGGATGGATTAACTGACGGGAGATGGCGGGGTAGATTGGAATAGCACCTCCAAGATTTTCTCTCCACATCGTATCTTAGTAGTTGTGAACTCCTCTCGAGGAAAACAAGGTAACCCTCCTCCGAATCACCTGCCGTCAGGGAGCAGTAGTACAGAAGGCCCGCCCCACCCGGTGGACCACCGAGGCCATTGCCGAGGGTTCTTAGGTTCTGACCCAGCATTTGGAGGCGGGTGCCGACCAGAAAAGGAGGAGGGGGTTCGTGCATATAGAAGGGGGACTGCCGTTGTTGGCTTAGTTCTATCACGTGTAGTACACGATCGTACGCTGAGGATGCAAAGGTCGGGAGGAGCCGCCTGAACAAATTGATTGCGAGCACGGTTCCGCCACCACCTAGACAATAGAGGTGATTGCCGAGCACGGCCCACCCGACGTCGTGATCGAATTCTTTGTCGGCATAGTCGCGGAAGGTGGAGCGCAAGCGCCGGCAGTTTTCGATGGTACCAAGATGGTTGTGTTCGGCGCCTACGCTGTACGGGGAGCGAGTACCGCAGGTGATACCATACTTGTCGGAGAGGTCGAAAGTATACCATTCCCTTCTCCCTTCAGGGCCACCACCCATAGAGAAGCAAACGGATCTAGGAGGGCGTCGATACATGGCTATGGCTGTGGCTGTGTAATTAATTAAACCCTATATGTATGTATGTTAATCTATAATATGGAGAAGGCATGGGAATGGGATTGTATTTATAAAAGAAAAACGGAATCCGTAGTCATCACGGACTAGGATTACTTATCCAAGTTTTACCAAATCCATCACTCAAAAGGAAAACATGACGGTTATATAAGATCCCGGCTAACCACGGTTTTGAGGGTGGAAGTGTTTTGTGGTTTAATTTGGCATGGAAATTGACATTGTTAGATGGCGGTTTAGCGCACCAAACCATAAACGCTCCCAACTTCCTAATGTTATTTGAACTTCTTCTTTTTTTTTTTTTTTTGGAGAAAATGTCTTTTGAACTTTATATACAGTATATGGATTTTCCGTGGAAAAAAATAGTTTAGGATGTGCATTTTTGTGGTTTTGTTACAGTCTTATAATTTGGACCTTATAGTATTCAAGTCTAGTCTATACACAAATTTGGTATCTATCATTTTTTATACACTAGTTTTTGTGCATGATATAACAACACACATTACGATTATTTTTTAAAAGTAATATATTATTAATATGAAAAATAATATAAAATTATGCAAACAATTTATATTAAATAAATTTATTTATGAATAAATTGAGTAAGAAGAAATAATAAAAATATTACTGATTCTTTCCTGAGTTTAAATTATTTATTTTTCATAATTAAAATAAGATTCTTTATGTTTTTTATTATTTGTAATATAATTCGTCGTGGTATGCATAGTTTAATTTATAATGTGGTTTTATTACAATATTATTTGGACCTTACAGTATTCAAGTCTAGTCTATACAAAAATTTGGTACATCGATCAGTTTCTATACAGAATAAGTTAGCTTTTATATAATTGATGTAAAATGGTGGTATTGACTGTTGGGTTTCCGGTTTTGAATGTTAGTTGACCACGTTTGTACATACAAGTTCGTTTTTGGATTTATTCGAGGAGATTTTTGTCCTGAAATAACGTTAGTTGTTTCATTAGTTAGTCGTTAATCCCCCAGTCTTTTGTCATTAATTGTCTCGTTTATAACTGTTTAACCCCTTTTTGGAAGTAAGATTAGCGTGGTCACTAGTCGATGCCACCTGGTTTGAGAATTGAAATGATCAAATGACAACTGAGATTGTTGGGCTCATCCTTTTCTCTCCTCTTTGGGTTTCAAAGAAAGCTGGTCTTCGTTGTAGCCTAGTTCATTTTGATGCCACTGTTATTACTGAGTTTGGTTTGTATTCCAATATGTCCAGGCTGGTTACGATAATGGGCTTTCATCAAAGCCTGGATCTACTATAGAATAGCTTAGCTAAACTCCTGATCCAGTTCAAAAACAAAAGGAGGAACGCTAACTTAATTTGGGATTGAACAAATAGACATCAAAATCAATGCAATTCACTAATTTGTGTTGTGATGGGCTAATACATGCCCAAAAAGAAACTTTTTATAAAAAGAAAAACATACGAGGATTTATGTTTTCGTTTGTGTGTTTCTTAATGAGGTGTTCGTCTTGTGCATTGTCCACAACAAAATCTTTCCAAAGGAATTTCCTGCAGAAGGTATTGCCAACTGAATATTGTTATAATTTGATAAGAGATTTATAAGCTACCAATTATATAAACAATCTATTGAAACACAGTATCTAGATATACAGTCCATGTCCTCTCATGTTTCCACATACAGTGTCAAAATTTGTACTTACACATTTCTAAATTAATTGGAATTGCGAACCCACATTTTTTTTTTTGGAAGAAGTTGAAATGATAGTAAGGTGAAAATGGAAGAAATCGAGGTGTTTATAATGACAGAGCACCAAAATCTTTACGTAAAGATCCTGCTCTTCTTCAATCGACATTTCATGTTTGATCAGGTTTCTTCCGCCATAACGACTCATGTACTTTTTTTCTCCATCTCAAGGATCTTATAAGTCAATAACAAACTCACCAAACTCTCTTAATTATTCTAACTTTGTTGTTCACCGATCCTATTCTCAACCCGCCTCTCCTTATTATGCTTTCGTTTAAAGAGATAAAATTCATATACCCAAGCAATTTGTCTTCTTTGAGTTGACCGTGATGAATTTGACTGTTGTGAAGTAAGTAAATGTGGACATTGACGAACAAAGCTCAAATACAGTCAATACCTTGCAGACAAAGTATATACATTCACAATTCAACAAGTAAATGCAAATTTTCTTTCTTTTCATGAAAAAAAAAAAAGGAGAATTAGAAGATCATCGAATGCATTGCAACCACGTCACGAGGCATATATTTTTTTTCTCTTCAAAATTTGTCATGGGTACACGAGTATCCATAGAATGCCATAAAAATATTTTTTTATTGAAAGAAAGAAAGACAATACAAAATAAGAATAATACTAACGGAAAAAGATGTTTATAGAATGCTCAATTTCTTCATTATATATTGTGTGCTACCATCAAATCAAAACAACTAATCGCTTCTATGATTTGATCAGTTCCACTTTGGAGTATCTTAACAGACTGGTAAACAAATTTGCCAGTAAGACCCAACAAATTTCAAGTATAATAACATAATTAACCACCTACTAGAGAGGACTTTAGGCTCTCATACCAAAAGGAAATAAATTGTAACTTCTGATTTGGTCCGAACTGAACCTAAAACCAAAGACTTACATGTTTCCCTTCATCATCATACCGTGTTGCACTTTCCAACTTATTGATAACGGGTTGACTCGACTTCACCGAAGGTTCGGTAGCCTTAATTTAGAGGCACATTTAATTTTGGTGTAAAAGTCTTGGATGTTAAAGTATCATTTTCTTTTGCCAACAAAGATTAGTTTACCAAGTAATTAAAAGAGTTTACCGAGTAAAATCTGCTTTTCTGATCCAATCCGTTCAAGTTCAAATCTTATGATTGGTTGTGCACATTTTAATTCTTTTCTCATGTCACATACTTTGTTTAATCTTGAACAATTTATATATGTTGAAATTACATTACGATACTGAAGTAGTAAGGTTAAGGTTTATTATCAAAAAAAAATTAATCAAAGGTTATAATCAAAGAGTCTTAATTTGAGGGAGTACTAGTGTGGGTCAGGACAGATCTCCTGAATTTATCACGCGAAAGACCAATTTAAAGGACACCTGGACCAGGTAATCAAGAGTTTGCCCCATCAAGGAGAAGGGAATTCGGGGATTCTATGGTTTTAATTTATCAGTTTTCCAGGAAAAATGAGCCCTTGGAGGTAAATTTGATGTTCATGATCCAATTAACATAATCCTCATACTTTGGATTAACATGTTAATTGGACTTCTTGTGAATTATACTCCTACTTACCCCATCCCCCCCTACCAAAACTCTTAAGTATCTACGTTTTGTTTTATTAATTAAAATGCTGGACAGATAAAAGCAACGCAATGATCCTTCTCTTTGATTCTTTTCAATAATGTCCACCTTTAATATTGCATGTTAATTACTTTCAATCCCATCATCAACTAGAGCATGAGGCATATTGGTCCCTACTATAGGGAAATGATTTGCAGTGCATCTTATAGGAACTTGGGTGGTATTAATTTTGTGGTATTCATTTTTTTTTGACAGTAAAGCTAAGAGACTTATTTCCACTTACTGTAAAAGGACATTGGATTTACTTAACTAACTCTGCAAACTCTGAATCCTTCTTTACAATTCTAGTTCAGTCCAGTTCTCCTAAGAGTTTTTTTTGGTAAGAAGATAAATTGGGTGAAAGCCGTATGTTCATGAGAAGAAAGGGCCTATTATTCATGAGATGAAATGGAAGAAATTGCAGGCGAAAAGCAATTCTTCATTTTTAATCTTTATTTCCATTTAACTTATTTAGGATTCAGGTTTTCAACTTTCAGGCTACCTGTAGTCCTTTACCTTCTCAAATGTAAAAGGTGAACAGGGAATGCTTTGCCTTGCTTTCCTTTATCAACACACAGCCCATTCTCTTCTAAAAGATAGGTTAAAATGAGAATGATGCTTTGGCTTACGGATGTTGATGGTAGAGTACATATGCACAAATCTAAGTTACTTCTAAACTTTGCATTTAGTGGATTGACTTCGTTTCCACCTCTGATTAAGAAATTAATTATAATACCATCCACAAGCCTTCTGTTTGCTTATAAACAAGATTTCGCCTAAATACCTTTAGGTTGGGCTTACGCGTCTGGGGTTAGTATAAAGTGAACTTTTGCTAATAAATTGATGGCCTTTACTTCAAACCCTCTAGAAGTCAAGGACGCATGAAAAAAACTAGCCTACCTCAGTTTTGTGCTTGGACTTTTATTGGGTGGACAGAACAGAAAAAGAATGTAATTGACCCTTACATGCTTGTCTTTCCTTCTGTATTTGATTACTACCATAGTCGTCATGACAATAATTTAGTAATATCAAGTTACAACTATGTCATGGACTAGCTACGATCCTGAAGTATTAAAATAAACAATTTATACAACACATGACTCTTTCTCCACACAATAAAACAATATAATAGTTACGGTCTTTGAAATTAAGCACCTAATCAAGAAAGGCTTATCAAACAAGCAATCGGATTGGAAGTATTCACTTTTGATAGGCTAGTGGGTGCAACAGGCTAACTAACTCCTCCCTCTATGGAGTTGAACGAAGTATGTCCCCTGGGATTGTACCCACTTGGTCCTATTCATCGAAACCTAATCTCGCCAACACCCTCATGACAAAGATTTCTTTCTTCCTTAATTTTCCTATAAATAGAGACCATCCTCGCTCTCACTCTCCACATTCTAGCTAGCTACTTACCTACATTACCAAACTGAACCATTGTCAGTTCAAGTGAGCTTGAGAGAGAGATGGAAGCTTTTAGAAACATTTTCTCCACCACTACTCATAATCCTTTCTTTTTCCTAGGCCTTTGGTTGCTTCTAGCTTCTGCATTGTCCCTGGCTAGTGGCGCCAAGACTCACTACCATGACTTTGTTGTATGTCTTCATTACTTATTAGTACTCTGCTTCATTAATTAACTAAGCCTGTCCTTACTCCTTGTATTGTAGAATCATTATGGACATATACTGACCATTTCTAACATGTTACACAGATTCAAGAAACTCCAGTGAAGAGGCTGTGCAAGACCCAGAATGCAATCACTGTTAATGGGATGTTCCCAGGACCAACACTAGAAGTGAACAACGGAGACACTCTGGTTGTCAATGTTGCCAACAAGGGCAAATATAATATCACAATTCATTGGTAATTAATCTTTGATACTCTATAGATTTTTTTTTTTCCTTGGAAAACATATTGCACACATTGTGTTAAGTTCTTGTTTTTCTTTGTTATTCTCTTCATTGTAGGCATGGGGTTAGGCAAATGAGAACAGGGTGGGCAGATGGGCCAGAATTTGTGACCCAGTGCCCAATTAGACCTGGTGGAAGCTACACCTACAGGTTTACCATTCAAGGACAAGAAGGCACACTATGGTGGCACGCTCATAGTTCTTGGCTTAGAGCCACCGTTTACGGTGCTCTAATTATCCATCCCAAAGAAGGTTCTTCATACCCATTCCAAAAACCAAATCGCGAAACAGCAGTCGTTCTTGGTAATAATAATCAATCATATTTCGTTTCACTAAATCGCTCTTAGCTAGTTCAATGCAAGAGCTAGCTAGGACTTACATGTGAGCTAGTACCGACTCACTAATTGCGTGATCAAATGGCTAATTTTTTATGATCAGGTGAATGGTGGAATGCGAATCCTGTTGATGTCTTAAACGAGGCAAGACGAACTGGGGGAGCACCAAACATTTCTGATGCATATACCATCAATGGTCAACCTGGTGATCTTTATAATTGCTCCAGCCAAGGTTTGCATTCTCTAAAACGAATTCTTCACTTGTTTTTTCCCCTTGGCGATTGCTATATCACACTAGTAACTACTAAAAACATTCAATTTTATGTACCAAGAAAAAAACTTCTCAGCCAAAAAAGAGGTTCTACCGTTCTAGAAGTAGTTGAAAAACAAACATGTTTCTTTTATAAAACGAAAATCTTTGTCATAAGAAAAAGAAAGAAAAACAATCATCATTTGGCAGAAAGTGGTTACAAAATCTAATCAAAATTTTCTTTTCTTGCTTTGTTCCAAGAAACAAAATTTCCTGAAGCTAATGATGGTACGAACTTTTCAAGCATGGTCTCCTACTCACTATTCTTTTCTCATAGCTCCCCTGTCCTGTCCCTCCATGCTTTCTCACAGACCATTGACTATAAACGAAATGATTTTTTCACATTTGTAAGAACAGTATTATTATGGTGTTGGAAAAAAAAATAAAAAAAATCAGCTTGAGCCGGGCCATGGGCTACCTCAAGTAATAGGCCACCTTTGAAAAAAAAAACAAGCCCATCAGAATTTCCCCGCCAATAATAACTACCAACGGATACTTACAATTCCAGAGAATATAACCTGCTTCACTGATTTCTCTTGCAGATACAGTAATAGTTCCAATAAATTCCGGCGAGACAAACTTTCTCCGGGTCATCAACGCCGCCCTGAACCAGCCACTTTTCTTCACCGTCGCCAAACACAAGCTCACAGTTGTTGGGGCCGACGCCTCCTACGTCAAGCCCTTCACCACCTCCGTCCTCATGCTTGGACCAGGCCAAACCACAGACGTTTTGATCTCCGGCGACCAGTCACCGGCGAGGTATTACATGGCGGCACGGGCCTACCAAAGCGCACAAAACGCACCGTTCGACAACACCACCACCACCGCCATTCTTGAGTACAAATCCGCTCCTTGCGGTGGCAAGAATTGCTCAACCGGCAAACCAATCATGCCACCTCTACCAGCCTACAATGACACTGCCACCGTCACCTCCTTCACCGGTAGCTTCAAAAGCCGCGACAAGGTTTTCGTTCCGACAGATATCGATGAGAGCTTGTACTTCACGGTTGGGTTAGGACTTAACCCATGTCCTAAAAATTTCAACAAGTCCGCCCAGTGTCAGGGGCCTAATGGAACCCGGTTCACGGCAAGCATGAACAATGTATCTTTTGTTCTCCCTTCTAATTTCTCTTTACTTCAAGCTCACCACCAGCGTATTCAAGGAGTTTTCACCACCGATTTCCCGGCTAATCCTCCGAGAAGGTTTGATTACACCGGGAACGTTAGCCGGTCGCTGTTTCAACCTGTTCCGGGGACGAAGCTGTACAAGCTCAAGTATGGTTCTAGGGTGCAAATTGTGTTGCAGGATACAAGCATCGTCACACCAGAGAATCACCCAATTCACCTTCATGGATATGATTTCTACATTGTAGGACAAGGGTTTGGTAACTTCAATCCCAGAACCGATCCTGCTAACTTTAATCTTGTGGATCCTCCACTGAGGAATACAGTTGCAGTGCCAGTGAATGGATGGGCAGTCATTAGATTTGTTGCTGATAATCCAGGTAAAAATTTTGAACTCTTAAGTATACCGCTACTTGTTCATTAATTGGATGTTTCTGGTTTTAACTGAAGTTTTGTTCTGTTTCTCTGTGACTAAATAGGTGTGTGGCTAATGCACTGTCACTTGGATGTTCATATCTCCTGGGGTCTGGCCATGGCTTTCTTGGTTGAGAATGGAGTTGGAACATTGGAATCTATAGAGTCTCCCCCAGAAGATCTTCCTATTTGCTGAGACCAGTTACAGAATTGATTCAAGTGTTCTCTTTATGTTGTATGTTTTCTTTTTTAGTATTTGAGCTCAGTTTATTGTTTTCCCCTGCATTTGGGGACCTAGTTCTTTTGCTATGTTTCATTGTTTCTTGTAGATGGTGCCCTGGATGTAACATTGGGGGCACTGTTGAGTTATAGATTGATTCCCCATGTATGTCTTTTGATTCTTAAGTGTAATTGTTTACAATAGTTCAATGCAGCAGAAAAATTTCAGTTCTCTTTAATCTGTCCTCTTTAATCTGTCCTCTGCTTCATAGTCCTATCTTAATTAAAGGAAAGCAAGAAAAGGGAGAACAAATTTCCCAAAACCGTCCAGTTATTCAACTGGTATTCACTAACTTGGCACTAGTGGATGTTATTGTGACAATAAGAGAATAATACATCCAAATCATGGTGCTTCTCAAATCCCAGATTTTCTCATGTTCTTCCACTCTTTAATAATTTCATTGCATAGGTTATGACAACGCCTAATCTATTGTTTTTTTGCTTCATAAACATAATTATTCAGGTCACTTTACCTAGTCCTATCACATCTATTATTCTCTTCTTTTTGATATAAAAAGCGTTAACTTCATTACAAAAATAGCCCAAATTTTCAACCAGCATTAGGCATTAGTACAGATACAGAATAAACATATCAGCGGCTACTTGCCTCCTTTGGCATGACACTAATCCACACCCGTGATTCTCTCTCACCATTTCTTTTGGCATATATGGAAAGAAAACTGATGATTCTGGGTGGATTGAAGAGAAGACCCATTGTTAGTGTGTGACCCACAAAGGCTCAGGTAATTGAGTGAGTGTAACATGCCAATGCGGGTTGGTCTAAAGAGCCAAAGTTGAAGCTGATTAAGATCTCTTTAATCCCAATTCCCGGGGTTCCATTATCATCACCTTCATTCATTAAGACAATGATGATATCTTGGATTCATTGGGAGTATTCAGACCAAAAAAAAAAATTCATTGGGAGTATTTTCTACTTGTTTGAAGTAGGCTTTCTTCACTGTGAAAAAGGAAAAAGTGATGTGGGCTTCAAAGCTCTACAAGCCCATGAAAAACTAAAATAAAATTAGATAAAAACAAGAAATGTTTCCGTTTCTCAAAATAAAGTAATGTAGGTTTTTTTTTTTGGCCTAGAGGATCAAGAATAAATTATAATAACAACCGAGCTTTTTCTTTTTTAAAAAAATATTGACAATCAATAGTATCCTAGAATCCAACTACTCGACACTAGCTAGTTTTGTTAAGCCCAAAGCATCATAAGAGAACCTGTCAGTTAGACAATCAAATACTAAGCTACATCTTCTTAAAAAAAATATAAAGTGCGAAGCATCATTAGAAAGACCCTAATGTCGGCGATATCAAGATTTTTTTTTTTTTAACTTAGGCATAGTTAGAAAAGCAATGGTTCTAATATACCTTTTTTTTTTTTTGTTTAACCCATTTGTTTCTTACATACCTACCCGCCAGATCATACTTTGGTCCACAGAATCCGTCATTGTAATGATGTTAGCAATTGTCTAATTATATAGCATGCGTTTTTGTGCTTGATATTAAACTTTTACAATTGGATCATGTATCTTGGTTTTTCTTGTTGTACTTTTCTATATGTACAGTTCAAGTACGTAATCATACCTAGTATAAAAATTACAAAGAGCAGAACATCCACAAGCTTCCAAAAATTAAGCATTTAGACCGTCCTCGGTACTAAATCAGACAGTTGCTTCTTCATTCCCTTTCTTTTGATATATCAACGTAGAATATGCATGCCTTCCATAGTAATACAAGATACCGAGTCTTTTTTAGAGTTAAAAAAAGGCATTAATTAGTGGTATCATCATCGTCCTTGGGACTTGACTGAAGACGCCAAAGATTGAACTTTGGGTCAGGGATACTGAGTTTGGTGATTTTAGTTTGGTGCATTGTATGATTATGGTGATTTCAACTTGGAAGTTTCAGAAGCTAAATTACATCATCACAAATACGGTTTTAATACAGCAACTATTAGCTTGATCCGATCCTGAGCAGCTAGCATATGCAACCACCAGTTGTTTGGTAAAGTGTGTGTCAGAAGTTCATCAGATTTTTAAGAAACAAAATCTACCATAAAAACCTGCAGGGTATGAGTTCTTTTTTATCTTTGTACTCAATCAATCGCTTAATGATGGAATTTCCACATGAATTAACTTACAACACGGAAAAGCAATTAATTTTCCCTTTAGTGAACTTAACTTGCCAACTAAATGTGATATGATGATACAGAACTTATCTGAAATATGGTTAGATTTTAGATGCTAGTCATTTTCTAATGTAGGCCTGGTGCAGTGAGCCTTACACCAAGCATATGCTAGGTTGCTAAGCAGTCCATTTCTAGCAAATTTGGTTCGTTATGGTTGTCCCCTTCTTGGCTTTTTTTTTCCTATTGTGACTATTGGAAATTAACTACCCATTCATGCAAAATTTTTACCGATTAATGATTCCAGGAAAGAGGGAAAAAACGGACAAATCGTGTGGGAATTTACCATAATTAAGTTTACTAACGGTAAAATGGTTAGAAAATATATACTAGCTACCTCTACTGCAATCCAAACCTGGATAATAAAGCAAAGAACAACTTGACATTGATGACAGGAAAAGGGAAATGGAGAAAACAGAATTGTTGGAAAGCAGAGCATTCCTTTTTGGTTGATTGAATTAGCAAAGTACGCCCGCCACCCCCCTCCTCTTTTTTTTGTCAAACAAAGAATTGACAATGTAACCATTAGTTCATAGAATTGACAAAGTAACCATTTGCTTCTTCAATGAATTTTAATATCAGTCAGGACTTCCAATTAGCCATCCAACTCCAAATCTCAAAAGTCAATAACAAACTTTACCAACTGCTCAAAAGTGTTGTCAATCTTGTTCACCTATATCAAAATCCTGAACATTACGCCTCTTATGTCCTTCTCATTATACATCACCTATATGATTTCTCCAGTCCTCATTATTCTAAAATGTGTTATTAAAATTTATTTTGAATGATGGGTGCAAAAAAAAGTTGTCTGAAATGTGAGACAACAACAACCCTAATCTACCTAGACAATTTAAGTAAAAAGTACTCGCTTCAATAAGCAAGTTTAACAAGATTTACTTAGAATGCTCAACCTTAATGAAATATTTTAACTCCTTCGAAAAGTTGAATGGGACTTAACAAATCAGTGCCATTGAATTGAAGGAGACAACACGTGACAATATAATACCAGCTGGGTCCATATTCTTGTTTTTTAGCTTCAATCAAGCTTGTACACTCGGTAAAGGTTCTTAATTATGCTGTGGTCGATACTAGCTACGATTATAAATGTGTGTCTTGATTAAGAGTCTGCAATTTATGGACCTGTGTTCACGAGTTATGTACCTGACAAGCCACCTAATATAATATATGCTAGTTGCCTCTTTTAACATCCACTCCAACCGAAATTGCAGTTAAGAAATTTGTGGTTATAGTTATAGTTTTATACCATTTCCAACCACTATAGCAAAATAACACTTTAATCCATAAACTACAGAGACAACCCAGGTAATTATTTCTGGGTACCAGCCCATAAATAAGAAAATGACGAGTATGCAAATTACCGTGTCATTTTAATAGTGTTGCCTTTCTTTTTGTCGCAAGTTTGAAGGTTGGATGCCTACATCGGTGTCTTTGTTTCTTTTTGACAAACTAGCATCTTTGTTTGGAATAGTGAGATGGAGTATCATGCCTACCTTTCCTTTTGAATTGGAAGTATTATGTAATTAAGTTTGTCTATGGAGAAAGAACATATAAAACCACAAAGACAAGAAAAAACTCTTGACCTATGGGAACACAACGTTTCAGGCAAATGTCGGTTTTCCTTTTCACCGGAATTAAGCACCTGATTGAAAAATTTCTTGGAACAGTTTAAACCCATTTCTAGCCAGCGAAAATTAGCATTAATGATGGTGATTTCTTGGAAATTCAACAATAAGGAAAAATTTAAGACTTGTGAAACAAGCATTAGAGAAATTATTGAATGCATATGTGCCAGTGGGTGCAACAACTCCTACACCGATCGATTGAGCTAAGTTTTTCGCCCTGGAATCTCCTCACCACCGGTTTTGCTAAATCAAAACCTAATCTGCCAACCTCAAACCACTCTCTTTCCTTAACACTCTTCCTATATAAACGACAAACTCTTCCTCCACATTTCACTACCATCACTCAAACAAGCTTTAGGCCAACTCCTCCAAGAAAAAAGAGAAAGGCTTAGAGCAAAGAAAAGAGAAATGGAGATCAATCGTCACTTGTCAATCTTCTCCTTGGGTCTATTGATTCTTTTGGCTTCCACATTGTCAATAGCCAATGCAAAAACACACTACCACGATTTTGTTGTAAGCCTTCTTTATATCTCTACTTGCTCTCAGTGATCATATTCTGTTTCACGAAACATTGTAAATGCAACAGGTTCAAGCAACGAAAGTGAAGAGGCTGTGTAAAACCCACAACACTATCACGGTAAATGGAATGTACCCGGGACCAACCTTGGAAATCAATAATGGAGATACTCTAGTTGTCAACGTTGTCAACAGAGCTCGATACAACGTTACAATTCACTGGTAAAATAGCACAACCTCATTGGCCTTAAGCATGCATGGTTTAGCAATCACGATGATAAAAATATTAAATTTTTATGTATCTATCTATATACAATGTTGTATTTTTGCAGGCATGGTATTAGGCAAATGAGGACTGGATGGGCAGATGGGCCTGAATTTGTGACCCAGTGTCCAATTAGGCCAGGAGGGAGTTACACCTACAGGTTCACTGTTGACGGTCAAGAAGGGACACTATGGTGGCATGCTCATAGTTCATGGCTTAGAGCCACCGTTTATGGTGCTCTAATTATCCACCCAAGAGAAGGATCCTCCTACCCTTTTGCTAAACCACATCGCGAAACTCCTCTTCTTCTTGGTAATGATGATAGAATCACTTCTAGTATTTACTTACCATTTCCTATCTACTATACTAATAGTACTTCATGGTGACAGTAACACTTATAGTATGGTATTTTTAATTTTTTTCAGTCTATTACAAGCAATTACAATACTTATATAGTTGGTGTAGTCAATAATACCTATTACCAACAGGAATATTAATTGTATCTCTCTTGGTTTGACTTTCTTTTCCCCTTTTTTACCACAATCTCTTGGTTTGAGATTAAGATATTAAAATAATTGGGACCCCGTTATTATTTGATCAGGGGAATGGTGGGACAGTAACCCCATAGACGTAATTAGACAGGCAACTAGAACAGGAGCTGCTCCAAATTTGTCTGATGCATACACTATTAATGGTCAACCTGGTGATCTTTATAACTGCTCAAAGCAAGGTATCATTATGTTCTTCTGTAACACAATTCTGTAACACAAAATCGTTTAGGCATGAATGATTAATTCAACAAATGGGTTTGCAGATACTGTCATAGTACCAATCGACTTAGGTGAGACAAACCTCCTCAGGGTAATCAACGCTGCACTCAATCAAGAACTATTCTTCACCATAGCCAACCACAAGTTCACAGTTGTGGGTGCTGATGCTTCTTACCTCAAGCCCTTCACTACCTCAGTGATCATGTTAGGCCCAGGCCAAACCACTGATGTCTTAATCTCAGGTGACCAGCCACCGGCCCAATATTACATAGCCGCACGTCCCTACCAGAGTGCCCAAAATGTCCCCTTTGCTAACACCACAACCACAGCCATCCTTGAATACAAGGCAGCCCTCTGCCCTACTAAATGCACAACCAAACCAATCATGCCATTACTCCCTGCCTTCAATGACACAGCCACCGTCACAGCTTTCAGTAACAGCCTTAGATTCCCAAAGCAAGCTGAGGTCCCTAGTGATGTTGATGAGAACCTGTTCTTCACTGTTGGGCTTGGGGTCCAGAGATGCCCTAAGAACTTTAGGGCCAGGAGGTGTCAAGGGCCCATTAATGGTACCCGCTTCACTGCCAGCATGAACAATGTCTCCTTTGTGCTTCCTTCCAATTACTCTTTACTGCAAGCTCACCACCACAACATCCCCGGAGTCTTCACCACTGATTTCCCGGCGAACCCTCCGGTGAAATTCGATTACACCGGGAATGTGAGCCAGGCACTGTGGCAGCCTGTTCGGGGTACTAAATTGTACAAGTTGAAGTATGGGTCAAGGGTGCAGGTTGTGTTGCAGGACACAAGTATTATTAGCCCGGAAAACCATCCAATTCACTTGCACGGATATGATTTTTTCATTGTAGCTGAAGGGTTTGGAAATTTCAATCCTAAAAAGGATGTGTCCAAATTTAATTTGGTTGATCCACCTATGAGGAATACTGTTGCGGTTCCTGTTAATGGATGGGCAGTCATCAGATTCGTAGCTGACAACCCAGGTAACAAAAATTGGAAAAAGAAAATACTAGTCCAATATTAGAATAATTGTTTCATAGAACATTATACTAATCAATTTCTTCTTCTTTTTTCCTTCATTAACAGGCGTTTGGATTATGCACTGTCACTTGGATGTTCATATTGGATGGGGTCTGGCCATGGCTTTCGTGGTAGAGAATGGAGTTGGAGAATTACAAAGTCTAGAACCTCCACCGGCAGATCTGCCCGTCTGCTAGTAATTATATCGATAGTACACAAGAGAGTTTGGCGTTATAGGCAGCATAAGCCTAAGATTATATCGATAGTACACAAGAGTTTGGCGAGATGATAGGCAACATAAGCCTAAGATGATTTTTTCCTTTTGTTACACCTTAAGGAATTTATGTGATATTGTTGTATTGCCCTGCATTTGGGGATAATTGTTCTTGGTTTTCCTTTTTCAATTTTTGATACATAAAGCAGGGTTTGGAGATGATGGGAGCTTTTGTTAAAAAAAAAAAAAGCATTAGCTGCCATCTTATAAAAGCTTTATGTTTCTTTCATTTGTAAACCCATTTTTAGTGTTAATAATACTTTCAAACTTTTTGGATGTTATGATATAACAGAGGCGTTTTAGATAGGTGATGACAATTAACCCTCCAAATCCTGGAAGCAGTTTGCAGCCACTAAATTATTCGGAATCCCATTTTCGCAGTTAGTTGCGTCACATATTTTTGGTGTTTTCCTAATGAAAAACAAAAGAAAAATGGATTGTTTTGGTGTTTTCACGAGAAAGGAAACACACACTGATGCAAAAAAGGAAAGTTTCTTTGAACTTTGAAGTAAGTGAAAGCCACTAGATATTTATAAGCTAGACTTCTCTAGATATCTCCGGGTCCGTTGTCCGTTGAGACGGAGCCAAGGGTGCGTTTGGTTCATTGGACGGGACTGGACGGGACTGGACTGGACTGGACTGGACGGGACTGGACTGGACAATTGTACTGTCCAATGTAGTGTTTGGTTTGATGGATAGTAAATGGGACTGTTGTACTGAATTATGTTTGGTTAGCTGGACACAGCACGGGACTAAATACTGTAATGTCAATATTACCCTTGATGCTGTAAGAAGTTATCAAGTATGCAACTTTGGCAATTTTAAGAATTAATCATTTAACTTTATGATATAAAAATCAAGTACAATGCTTGGAGCATTTTTGTAACTTGAAAAAAATTACATTACGATTTTTTAAAAAAATCAAGAAGATTTTTTTATTATTGTGTATGACTTTTTGAAATTGTGATGATAGAATGGCTGATTGTAAATTGATCATATGGAAATTTAGACTTTTTATTATTGTGCATGATATTTTAACATTATGAAGATAGAATGGTTTAAATGGTTGATTATAAATCAATCATAAGGAAATTCACATTTTACTACAAATATTTTTTTATTAATAATACATCCATACAAAATATTAAAATAACATAAATAAAAAATTTTATTCCAAAATTCATTTTCACATATTAATATTGATAAAAAAATTAGCAATATTTAATATCATCATATATCCATTACAAATAATTGTTAGAATTATTTTTTATGGACAATCTGGATGAGATTTCAAATTGCTAAAATGTCTAAAAGAAAAAATGAAACGAATAAGAATTTAACAATTTTTTAAGATTCGAGTTATATATATTTTTTTCTTTGCTATTCAACTTTGATTTTTTTTCTTCTTTCTGTCTTCTCCACCGCCGTACTCCTCTTCTCTTCCCCTCCCCTCTGCGCGCAAATCCAGCACCTTCCTCCTCCTCTATCATCTTCTCCCCCTTATCAATTCCTAAGAACCCAAAATCAAAATTATATCAAACAAAATTCCAATCAATTCTTCCACAAGGATAACAAAAATTACAAACCATCAATCCATAACCACAACACCTCTCATTCGCCGCCTCCTCTCCTCCCCTCCCCTCCACCCCTGCCTCCCTCCATCTCCTTTTCTTCTTTCACGCTTTTCCTCTTTGCCACAGCAGTCATCGGCAAAGATTAGATCCGTCTTCACAACCGCCTCAACCCCAGAGCCTCCTCCTCCCATCCGCCATGTCCTCTCTTCCTCTCCTCCTCTCTCCGATTTCCCTCCTCTTCCTTTGATATTGTGCCGTCACCTCAAACAGATCCAGAGACGTTGAAGAAAAAAATATGGAGAAGAGGAAAGGAGAGGAAGATGAAGAAAGTAAAAAAAAAAGAAAAAGAAAATAAAAGAGAGGAAGGGGAGAAGAGTAACAGGAGGAAGAGAGGAGTCGGGGGGAGGGGGAAGAAGAGAGAGTGGAATGAATTATTTTGTTTTATTTTTATGTTTTTATAGTCTTAGCTTTCTTGGCAATTCAAAATTTTAACGGGGGCAAAATCGGCACAGGAACAGTGTAGTCCTTGGGACGGGACTCCGTCCCCCCCTTTTCCTTGGGACGAAAAAAAACAATTTTGTCCCAAGTTTTTTGGACTCGCGTCCCTCGTGAACAGTATGTCCACCGTTCCAAACATCCCCCTTTGGGACGAAGTCCCAACGCGCCCGTCCCTGTCCCGCGTTCCAAACGCACCCCAAAGGAACGCCGCGAATCTGTTCTTACTGGTGGGTTCCACTTATGTAAAGAGTGGATCATGACTACTTTTGTGTTTTTTTTTTTTCTTTTTGGCAACTGTGGAATTTACTCACTTGCCTATTCTTTTGCCAGTTCCTCCCTATTGTTTACCTCTAATTTAAATTTTGCCACTCTTTGATGTATGCAACCCAATATATGTGAGGCTAAAGTAATTAATTAACAATTATGATAAAAAAAAAGTATTAAATTAACTATATACCATGACAAGGATGACTGATGTAAGAGCTCACTACTCTTGCCAATCTCAAAGCCTTCTAGAAGGGAGGCAGGCTCATTCCAGTTTTTGGTCCACAATTTTCGCCGGGGCTGACATGTTTGCTTCCTGTTGACGTCTGTCTTTTAAGCACAAAGTATAAAAAGGAACGTGCTATTATATGTCGACACGTGGCGGTACGTGTAGTGTTGCTCTGATGTGCAACTGTTGCTTTCATGGTGGGTTTTGAGTCCACGCTTATCCATAGAAGACCTGTTAATTTTGGCCATTTTGTGTTTCTCTTCAATGCCTTTACTCACAACAAGGGTACTGTTCTCTTAGGGAAATCCAGCCACAAATTACAAATGGATCCAACCTGAGTTTTACAAATTAATTGATGAAAGGATGCTCAAATCAAAAAAAAAAAAAAATCAGAGTGCTTGTATATCCTTTTCTCCCCCATACAACTGTCTCCAAGTTCTTGAGTTTGTTTGGATGGATAACAAATGAAACAAAAGAAAATGCGAGAAGACAAGAGAATAAAAGGAGACAATATTCCAATTAGGGGGAAATGTAACTATAACCCTGTATTTATGTATTTTCCTCTTAAAGTAACAAAAATTTTAAAAACTATTTTCACTTTAAAAAATTAACTATATTAATCTGCTAAGACCGCACTTTATCTACTCATTGCAAGACTATAGAGATTTGTAGATTTTATCCCCTCTTCTATTTATTGCTTTTCACAAACCTGTCTAAATAAGGTGGACATGGACATCTCATCTTTTCTCTTTTATTTCCCTCGAAATTAACTAGGGCGATTATTAGATTTGAGTTCAACCCCTTATCCACTTCATGGTGAATCAATCAAGAAATTCACGATCTTACCCTATAGAATATGTAGGTATAAGACCTATAACTTTTTTTAGTAAGTCCAAGAAATTTCTATAGATCCACATTTTATTTATTCAGCATGTATAGACATTTTTTTTTGCTGTTGAGAATACAGATAATTTTCATTGCTTTGATCTTTAAATAAATCAAAAAAAAAGTTTTATTTCTGCAAAAAGTTAGTTTGTACAGGGGTAAAATGCATGTTTGGTCACTGTACCGCATGGGTGCGCTGGATTTTGGTCACTCTACCGACTTTTGCTGGATTTTGGTCATTGTACCATTCGAATTTGATGGATTTTGGTTCGGCGCGGTTAGTGGGGCCCGTTTTTAACACGTGTGGAACGGATAGTGGCTGGTGTGCGGTTATGGGTCCCACATACCATTTCCCGACCCACGGAACCCGATTTGGTTGTGAGGACAACCCGTTCCAGATGAGAACGGGTTACTCCAATTCCCAAACATGCATTTTACCCCCCTTTTATTCCCCAATTCCACCCATTCATCTCTTCCTCTCTGGGACCCTATTTCTCCTCTCCCTCTCTCTCTCACTTTTTGAACTCAGCCGGCTGCGAAACCATCTCCAATTCCCAAATTATGAACCCAAATTGGAAGCCCTAATTCCTTGTACCTCTGTCTTCCACTCCCTGACTGTGATTTTCACTTTCTCGAAAGCCCTAATTCCTGCCAAATTGGTGTCGTTCCCGATCGTCTCTAGTTCCCTCTCATTCCTTTCTTGCTTCCTTCGCTTGACATGCATCGAGGGCGACGATAAGGGCTCCAGTTCGATGGTTAGGGTTTCTTGGTCTTCTCGCCTATACCCGCATTTAATCGTGTGGTTTCAGAAATGGCGACAGGTGGTCCAGGGTGTTTTTGAGGGGTGACAGGTCATAGGTTCTGAGGTAGCCCGAGGTGGTGGAAGGTGGTCCAAGGTGGGGGTGTTTATTTCTTTATGGTTTCGATTGTGGCAGACATGCAATTCTTTATTGCAGCCACAATAATTGTTTATTTTGTTTTTTTTGTATGTCCATATACTGTTTTGTTTATTCACAGATGAGTAGGTGGTCATGCATGCATTGTTTGCATGTTCTGTACAACGAAGTCGTTTTCCATGCTTTCATTCCTTGCATTCTCTAACAAGTGAGTGGGTGTTTTTGCATTCCCTTGTCCCAATCTTGACGTTGTTTTGCCTTGTGACAGGGTGGCAGTATGGCTGACGATCCTGATGATTATGTAGTATTCAAGTTCTTCATTGGGGGGGAGTTGATTTTTTTGGATGGGACTTCGGGTGGATGGAGGTATGAAGGGGGTAAAGTACACGAAGATTTTTTCATGGTAGATCGCCTATGTTACCGCACGCTGATAAACATATGTGAGGTGATTGGATTTACAAATCCGGAAAAGTTATGGTACAGATCTGTGAAGCCTGATATGTGGTGTATGAATGCGCTAATGCTGATAGAGGACACAGTGGTGAAGTTTGAAGATTTTTTGAACGTGTGTTACACAGCTGAGGAGGTGGAGATTTATGTTCAGCACTCTGAGCATGACCATCCATTATTGTCAACAGAGAGGCCCGCACTTGTTGCTAAACGCTTGGGGTACGATGAGCAAGGCAGGAAGAAGGGGAAGGAGAAAGTCACAGATGCTGAAGATGAAGATCTTAGTATATTAGGTGGGGATCCCAAATTGGGTCTTCACAGGCCAATTACATTGGGGAGTTCGAGGTCCCAGAGTTCCAATGCTGAGAGAGGTGGTGAGGGATGTATTGATTTAACAGAAGGTGGGAGGAGGGTTGAAACTGAAGATGGCAATGCTTTTATTGACGTTCGGGTTCAATGGGAGGCTGAAGATGATGGTGTTGAAACTGAAGATGGCAATGTTACTGTTGAAGCTGAAGCAGAGGTTGAAGATGATATTGACATTGATGATGATGGGCTGAGGCAGAACTATTTCATGGACGTTCCTTATCTTAGTGATAATGATGACATAGAGCTGCAAATGTATAGGAGGCATGCTAAAGGTGTTAGAAAAGGGCAAAATGGTGAGAATCCTTCTACTTCAAACTCTGCAGAAACTGCTGAGGATAATGGAGGGCATGCAAGCGAGGATGTACAGAATGTCTGTGGGGGTGGTGAAGAGGTGTACTATAATTCAGATGATGCACTCAGCTACGATTATGTTGCGCAGGATAGTGATGAAGATGAAGTTGGTAACGAAGGTGGGGTGAATGCGGAAGAGGTGGCTGTTGGTAACGAAGATACGGTGAATGTGGAAGAGGTGGCTGGCGATAATTATGAAGTGGTTACGAGGTTGAGTGGTTTCAGAAGGTATGATCCAATTGGAAAGCCGTTGTACATCACACCTTGCATGGTTTTCTTAGATAAGAAGCAGTTCAAAAATGCAGTTGAGGAGCTTGCAATCAGTGAGCACAGGGATGTAAGGTTCATTGTTAATGACAAGACTAGGATTCAGGCTGTATGTAAGGACTCAAGGTGTGATTGGAACATTTGGTGCTCCATTGATGGACCTACACAGAGATGGTGTGTGAAGACATTCCAGCCTGGGCATAGTTGTGAGGTAGCTTTCTCGAACAGCAGAGTAACTTACAAATATTTGGCAAAGCATCTAGTAAGGACTAGAGGAAGAAGCGCACAGGACTTGAAACCTGCAGATATAAGAGATGGGGGAAAAACAGATTTTGATGTGAATGTCACAAAGAATCAGTCTACATGGGCAAGGGGTGAAATCCTAAGGATATTTGAAGGAAATGTAAAGGAAGAGTTCGCCATGCTTCACAATTATGCAGCCACTTTAAGAAAGACAAATCCAAGCAGCTCAATTCAGGTGGAATCTTCTAATGGTGTGTTCAAAAGAATGTACGTTTGCTTTTCCGCACTGAAAGAGGGTTTTAAGTCATGTAGGCCCATAATTGGCTTAGATGGATGCTTTTTAAAGGGACCAGTTAAGGGACAAATACTTGCAGCAGTTGGAAGAGATGGAAACAATCAGATGTTTCCACTTGCTTGGGCGGTGGTCTTAAGGGAGAACATGGAGAGTTGGTCATGGTTCCTATCATGGCTAATAGATGATCTTGACATGAGAGGCCGAGGTGGAGAGGGATTTACTTTTGTTTCTGACCAGCAAAAGGTACTTAAGTAATGAAATTACCAATTTACTTAATTGATTGTAATTGAAAGTATTTACGCGGTTTGTCCATTAATTTTGCAGGGCTTAGGTCTTGCAATCAGCCAGTTAACTCCACATGCTGAGCATAGGCGTTGCGCAAGACATATATATGCAAAATGGAGAAGGAAGCATAATGGGGAGGATTTGCAAAGACAATTTTGGATAACATGCAAAGCAACCAATGAATATGATTACAAGTCAGAATTGGAGAAGCTTGGCCGGCTAAGTGCAACTGCGAAGGAGGATTTTCTTAAGGTTGATAATAGAACTTGGTGCAGGGCTTTCCAGGGAACTGTGGCAAAGAGTGACATCATCGATAATAACTTGTGCGAAACATTCAACGCCTTCATCATTGATGCGCGGTTTAAGAGTATCGTCTCAATGATGGAGGAAATTAGGACACTGGTAATGGTGAGAAATGCTGAACGTAAGCAACATGCAGAGACATTCAGAGAGGGTTTTGGAATAAACATACGGCGGAAGATTGATGATAATAGAAAGCAAGCATTGAAAATGCGGATTGTGTTCAACGGTGACAAGGGATGGGAGGTTACAGATCCAGCTGGTGATACATATATTGTCCAAATGGAGAATCAGAGTTGTATTTGTAGAGTTTGGGATTTGACTGGGATCCCTTATGCACATGCGATGTGCATAATTGGAACAAGAAGGCTAGATGTGAGGTCGTATGTTTCAAGATGGTATGCGCGGTCAACATATGAGAAGTGTTACAGTCACAGTATGCAAGCTGTTCCTGGGAAGAGATTCTGGGAAGACTGTGGACAGCCTCCACTTGAAGCCCCAAAAATGGTTGCAAATCAGCCAGGCAGACCACAGACAAAGCGTTTTCAATACGCTTGGGAACCAGGCCAAGGGACCAAGATGTCCAGGAAGGGGAGGATTATGCATTGCTCTATTTGCCACTCTCGTGAACATACAAGGCCAAAGTGTCCTGACCTTCCAAATCCTGATGCTAATGCTACAGGTTTACTTCAGACCAAGCAAAATTGTGGATAGTTTCTTTCTTCGCTTTACTTCATTCCTGACATTATGGCGTTCTCTGCTCTGCAGGAAACAGTGGTGGACCAACCAACCGAAAGACTCAGAGAATTAAAACCATGGTGTATGGAGATGGGACGACGAAGCATGTAATTGAAAATGTCACACCCACACCTCGCACGCACCCTGTGAGTCAAAGTCAGAGGAGCACTACCACATCAGTTGCAAATAGCATACCACAGAATGTTAACAGGCCAGGTGTGTTCACTTGATTTATACACTTCACTCTCTAATTTCTTCTATCTGGTCCTGCTTTCTTTGTTGCATCATTTGGGGCATTACATTAGTTTCTCCCTTCACTCTCTAGTTATAGGCAATGAAGGAAGCAATCGAAAGTCTGAGCGTATTAAGACAATGGTGTTTGGTGATGGGACAACAAAGCATGTGACTGAAAGAATCCCAACCCCTCGCATGTACCCAGTTGCACATGTCATACCACAAAGCACTCAAGCAAGCCACCAAAAGACTGAACGCATCAAGACCATGGTGTATGGAGATGGGACAACAAAGCATGTCACTGAAAAAATCACTGTCACACCTGTGAGACAAAGTCAGGGCAGTACTTCTGCTGTTTCTAATGTCGAAACACAGAAAACTAATGCCTCAGGTTTGCATCACTGCTTCCAAAGATTGTGGTTGTCTGTAGGATCTTATCCTAATATTGTTTGGTTCTGGACATGATTCTAATAGGCCCTCCAATGACCATGGGTCATATGTCTTTTGCGGCATTCCAGAATGCATCCTCTAATGTTAATGCCATAGGTATTAACAATGTAGGCATTGTGATGATTACACTAACTCGTGTATGACATTGCATTAATTCTTCTTCTAACTTTCTGGCAGGTTCACACAATGCCACACCTACTGTCAAGCGTAGTCCTAGGGCTCACAAGAAAACCATGCCTATGTCTCAACTAATGTCCCAAACTGCTTCATCTGATGTCAATGCCACAGGTATTACCATGTCTACTATATTTCCTTTTGTAACTTTATTTAATTTATTTCATCACACTAAATTCCTCATTTGTTTTTTCTGGCAGGGTCACAAAATGCAGCAATTAGGCGTAGTCCTCGGAATCACAGCATTACCATGGCTGAGACATCAACTAGGACAATGCCTAACTTGCGTTCTAGAAGAACACTCGACTTAACGCGTGCTGCATCCGAGTATGAAGAGGAAGTTCAAGCTGCAAAGAAGAGAAAAAAGACTTGAATTCC
>JAKUCV010000378.1:0-42782 GCA_028386065.3 Turnera subulata | reverse complement strand
CGCAACGTGCTTCTCCTTCCACTGCTTCTGGACGAGGAATTGCATGAGCTTTGTGATGCCATCAATGGAAACCTGAGGTGGTAGCTCAAGTGGTGAACGAGAAAGATAAGAGAAGAGTAACACCAACAGGTGAGGAAGAAAAAAGTGAGAGGACGAGTGATCAAAAGAGGAGGTTAGGACGAGTGCCGTCGAGAGGGAGAGACAGAGAACAGGAGGTGGCAAGGAGAAAAATTAGGGCTGAGGAGAAAAATTAGGGCTGAGTTGAGTTTATAAAGGGGGTTGGGTTGTTTGGATTGAGGACAGACCCGTTCCAGCCGAGAACGGGTCTTTTACCCCGTCACAACATTCGGGTAGCATGGGTCGGGTTAAGGTCGGTGGGACCCATTTTCCTCAACTCACCAATGGTTGTTCGACGCGTGTTAAAAACGGGCCCCACTAACCGCGCCGAACCAAAATCCATCAAATTCAAATGGTACAATGACCAAAATCCAGCAAAAGTCGGTAGAGTGACCAAAATCCAGCGCGCCCATGCGGTACAGTGACCAAACATGCATTTTACCCGTTTGTACAGTTGGGTAGAATTTTCTTTATTTTTTTTACAAGAACGGGGAAGAATGTTTTTGTCCGGGGTCCAATATCGTATGGCCCGCACAATGGCAAAATTGCAATTTTGATAAAGAATCAGGGTAAAATAGGAACAGGGCTGGGTGGTTCCTTTGCGCCCAAGGATCGGGTGCTATTTATTTAATTCGACTCCAAAATATCTACAAGGCCTATAAATACCAGAGTTCTCTGGATTATTCTTTTATTTCTCTGTTTTGTTTATATCTTATTCTTTCTTCCTCTTGCAACGCTAAAAAAGAACAAGAAAAAGAAAAACCGCAAACAATACGCACGCTCCTGGAACAGCAAAAACAGCTCTCGAATTCCTTCGAATAATGGAGAACCTGATTTCGCCTTTGCCTCCTCTTACAGGTTAGTCTGCAATTCCCAAATTTTAGGGTTCTTTACTTTTTCTTTTGTCCCTGCAATTTGTCTTCCCCGTTGGATTTGGTTTTGCTTGTCGCTGTGAAATTGGGTAATTTTGCTTTCTAGGGTTCGTTAAATTACTTTCTCTCTCGACTTCTACAATTGTTTCAACCAAGAATTTGTGGGTTCTCTCTTTTTATAGAATTTGTGGGTTCTCTCTTTTTATATAGTGAACTGGGTTTTGTGCTGATTGTGTGGCGGTTGTGTGTTCGGGTCGGGGCTTACCGTTTGTTTGAATTTTTCTCGACAGATTCCTGTTGTTACAACAATAAAGACATGGGTTCTTTCGAATTGTCACCGGCTACTTCACCAACCACTCCAGTACCGCAACCCTTTTCTTCTTCGAAGAAAAGAAAGAGAAGGGACGGTGGTCTGTCGGTGGCCGAGACGATCAAGAAGTGGCAGCAATTGAACTCCGCCTCTCGGGAGGCAGACAACAAGCCGGTTCGTAGAGTGCCTGCTAAAGGATCAAGAAAAGGCTGCATGAAAGGAAAAGGTGGCCCCGATAATCTCCGCTCCAACTACAGAGGTGTGAGGCAGAGGACTTGGGGGAAGTGGGTGGCGGAAATTAGAGAGCCAAACAGAGGCCCCAGGCTCTGGCTTGGCACTTTCGCTACTGCACACGAAGCTGCCCTCGCTTATGATCAAGCTGCTCGAGCCATGTACGGTCCTTACGCAAGGCTTAATCTGCCGCATATTGATGCCTATAATCTTCCAACTTCGCCCAACGAAGAGACTGCTACTTCTCTGCCGGCTTGTTCTTCTGTTACTAGTCTTGGAGAGGTGGAATGCGAGCTGCCTACTACTACATCAGATTTCACACTCTTGTCCAGAGACCAAGAGTCCACCAGCCTGTGCAACGAACATGAGGACTACACTTGGTTGCCCAGAGAAGACGAGTCCACTAGCTTGCCCAAGGAACAAGATTTCACAAGCTTGGATGAGGTTGGTGCGTGCTCTGGCCCTGTGAACTCTGGGTTTCGGGAGCCGTCTAATTGGGCTGCTGCTGGCGGGGAGTCTAATGAGCCGAGTGTAGAGGATTATGATTGGAGTTGCCTCATGCAAAACTTGTCTGCAGATGAGATGTTCTCAGTAGACGAGATACTGGGAGCTATTAATGGTTAATGACTTAATTAATGGCTGTGTCTCCTCGTATACTAGCTTAACTTTACTAGTAGTTTAACTTGCTGACAAACGAATGGTTTATCTCCCTAGTTTATTTTCACATTGAATAGTAAAGGATGATTTTATGATAATTGTGTTCTGTTTTAGTCATAATCAGTTAATCATAATCAGTTACTCGGGGGTCAGGGCGCTATAATGAAGATCGATTCTTTCACACAAATTTTGTTTCAGTGAACCTTGTTATAGTTAAATTCTATATTGGAAGAAACTAGCACTGGCAAAAACTGGGTTAAGCATCCCTCAATTGATGAGGAAATATCGATTAAACCCCCTGCCTCCTTCCACACAATCATGTTCATACTAAACTTCATCTTGTCAAATTGTTCCTCAAAACAATAAGTCAAGGTATCGGCTACCGCTTTACAAAACTTAAATGTTGAGACACATTGAACTAAAACACGCACGGATATTGTAATTTAAACGAATAGCCCAAAAAAATTGACCAGAAAGCGAGTATAATAGCATTTTGCCAGATTGCACCAACCAAAGGCATGAAAGCACATTGTATGGATCTGGGGCAAAGGGTGGATCTGTTTAAGGTGATATGGAGTTGCATGGCTAAGCAGAAGAGAAAGGCGAGCCCTGGTTTGATTTTTCACTTGCTAGATTCAAAAGTTCTGCAAAACCTCATCTATTACGTTACGTATACATGACGTGACCGCTCCTCTCCCGAATAAAAATTGTGGAGGTTCAATGGATTGGAACTAACAAAATTAATGAGGATGGATGTCAGGAGGGCACACCTTATATGATAAAACATCGGATTCTTGGGGCCGTGGCCTGCCCCCCAAAAGGCTAGTGAAGTGGAGCATGGTTAGAAATTGATGGAGGGCACGCATCGCCACCCTTGTTTCTTTTTTAAGGGCAATTTCAAATTCATATTTGGATTTTAAGATTAAAGAAACTACAGACGTTTCAGAAACCTCATCATCACGGCATTAAGAAGAAACATAATAATACAAATCTCTTGGCAGCAACTAAGAATCCCATTGTGCAGCATCCATTCCCTCCCTCTGAGCAACTCTACTGTCAGCTTCCATCCTGGTCTGCCATGGCCAATTAATCCTTGCTCCTCCTACTCATTTGTCGGCTGAATCCCAACCACCTCCTACCACAGTAATTCAAGCCCCTCCAAAGATGGGAGATCCTAAGCTAATCTGCTCCCTGTCCAACTCACTCTCCTACCCATCACAAAACCAGAAAAAGAAAATCAAAATACGAACGTAAATGCAGAGTAGGGGGTGAATTAGGTTAAGTAAAAGAGAAACAGCTGATTACCTCCCAAGTGCCAGGGCATATGATAAATGACTCCACCACATAGCCAGGCTTATTTCCTTCTCGTTCTATGGGAAAAGCGAATTCCTCCGTTGTTTCAACCTCATCAACGTAAATAACCGTAGCATAACATATGGATGGAGGCCCACCAGAAGTCTGCCTCGCCTTGAATCTGATGTGGTAAGCATTTTCGCCAGAGGACAGAGCATGGTATGCGCCATCACAACTTTTTGAAGAGCCATAGAAGTACCCTGCAACAAAAAGGTTCAAATAGCATCACGACCTAGAAGTCAGCAGAACAGTATCAGTATAGAGAGCCAACAAGCACAATCTCATCCCAAAAGAAAGAAAATGAATGAGATGAAAACCATTTTATGATTGTATAGCTCAACTGCAGCCTTGGCACACTGGTGGATGAGTGACGATAATGGTTGTTCATCGAGATTCACATAAGGCTTATCTGCACTTAAGAAGCAGAGGAGAGGCCGCGTCAGAAATACCATAAACAGCACCCTATGAATGAATGAACACCCTCCCTGGGCGAGTAATTTCTGGTCTAACAAAACTTAAGGCTGGTCACACAAGTTTGAGTTGATAACCAGTAAAAAATTACGTTTTTGTAAGGAGTACGGAAAGAGCATCCTCTGATTTTCGTGTAAAAGACATAAACTTAGGACCAGCCAGCCACACCACGCATCCTAAGTCCTAACCTTAGTGTCACAGCAAAAGGTATCCATTTCACCCTTTGGTCTGGCGGTGAAGGTTATGCAGAAGTCCTATGTGATGTCGTCTAGCTGGCGGTACACGCTGCAGAATTACAGCTTTCGAAACAAAGAGAGTTGTGGCCAACAAGATAATAATAAGAGGAAAGAATTAGTTTGACAGGTAAGATCATGACCGGATGCAAAAGAAAAGAGGGGCAAGCGCGCAGGCACGGGCATGAGTAATTCCGCAACACTTTTTACAGTTTTGCGCCGGAAATAACGTATAGCTGCGGTAATAGATATCGAGCTGCGTCGCGCACAAGACGTGGATCCTCCTCCGCACACAGATAGGCATCGGGTCTCTTTTTGTATATTAGATTTTGCTTGCAGCAGTTAAATTTCTATCAGTTATGGAGTATAACATGACTTCCTAGGCCATGTAAAAATTGAAAGGCAAGTGGCAAAATTATTCCAAATAAGCATCATGTATGAATAATGTATTAGCTCTAAACAAATTGCACGGGCTGGAACCTTAGTGGCAGCAATGAATGAAGTGTTGCATATTGAAAAGGAAGGAGCATCTTTCATTTTCACAAAACCACAATTTGATTAGATGATGAATCATATTACCACCAAAGGCCAAAGGCTACCGTGTCACTGCTCAATGAATCCCAATGGTGACAATAGAAACTTACAAAAACGTCTTCAATCCGTAGAAATAAACCAAAACAACTTTTGGCAATATTTCTAGTTATCTTCCAAAGACACTGTTCATGCAATACAAACCCAACACTTCTGATACTCTGCAACTTGTTTTAATTTCCAAGTCCAGACGGGATGCAAAATTCTAGGCAGAGAGGTATCATAAAATTCTTGGCTCAAAGTTCCTCACATATGGTATATAATTTTCAAAATCCAAACAGAGTTTTTCTTTTTTTTTTAAAAAAAAAAAACTGCAGCAGAGTTTAAGTTTAATGGACTGGTCAGGGCTGTAAACCGCATGAAACCAAACAGCCAATGGAGTTGGTACATCGATATCAACACATTTGTGCTTACCCAGTACTAGTAGTATCACTACCTGCCTACCTAGTATCGCGCCTTTGATTATAAGTAACAAGCTCATCGTAGTTCAATGCCCAACTTTTAGCTCTGCCAGCCTAGTTTTTTTCCTTGAATTTTGATATCTTTCTTCTAGCACATATTAGGTGAAGTCAAAGTTGGAGAATGATGTTGTGAAGCACAGGCAAGCTCTAAAGCGGATTTCAGATGAGCTAGGAAAGCTTAAACAAGCAGAGGGCATTTTTCCAGAGGTGAAAATTGTTTCTCTTTTTTTTTTTTTAATTGTGGTTCATTCTTTTTGTTTTTTCGATATAATGGCGTATGATAAATGGATATATTCATGTTAAGTGGTGCTTAACTAAAATTTTGTTAAAATCACTACATTTCCCATAAATCTTCCAAATTGCTGTCTATGTAGCAAAGCATCGATTTCCAGAAAGTTCCTTGGGCGATATACTGTTAGGCTTGTACTTTCTAATTTTCAGCCTTCACCTTCCCAAGGACCAAGCTAGCTCCATGCATATACAAGTCTGGGTAAACACACACGCACACGCACACACTATATATATATATATATATATGTATATGCTTTTTATTTGAAATTGTACCCCGAGGTGGAGTTTCTCTTTATCCCAACCTTAAAATTTATTATATGGTACGTCCTCTGTGTGTGTGTGTATCAAGATGATGCTGAAATTTTTGGTGGAAACATGTTAAAGAGCAACAATAGTATCAAGATATATAATGCTTTAGACTGGTAGATTCTTTATGTAGTGTACTTTTCTATCTCTCTCTTGTGATGTTCAAAAACAGCTACTTAATTTCAAGTAACTTGATGAAAACTTCATCAAACAATTCTATCGCCTGCAATAAGAAAGAAAAAAGAAAATGGAAAAGGCTGGAACATACTAATTTACTTCTAGAAGTTTGGGTGCCTGAGTAGTATTAGAGATATTGATGTCTGCGCTTAGTTTATATTTCCTATATTTTCATTGTTGAGGTTTTTGTCCCAAACTATCTTGTTTTTCTTTTTTTTTTTCACCCCAATTTATATCTGGGTGCAGTTTCTTTCTGGTACCATGCACATTGGATGAGCTAGCTGCTGCATATGTGTCAGCAATAGAAAATATTGAAGGGGTGACTCGTGCTGCTTCTATTGAGCTTGGATCCAGTTCTCTCTCTGCAGAGGCTGGTGCTGTTACTCCAGGTAGTGCCTTCAAACTGACTGGCTGGCTAACCTAAGTGCTTTGTTTTCAGATTACTATTTCCTTTATACAGTGGCTTCTTTGTCATTGTAAGGGTTTTGTGCCACAGGTCAGGCAATTTCTTCTCAGGTTTCTGCCATTTCCTTAGGTGGTCCTACGGGTCACTTGGCTTCTAAAGCAGAAGAAAAGGAAAGAAAATCTGCAGCAGCCAAACCTCACGTGGAACCTCGTAAAACAGGGAGAAAATTGGTAAGGCCTAAGGTTGTCAAACCTGAAGAGCCTCAGGGTGATATTGAGATGCCGGATGCTGAGGCAACTAACCCTGGAAAGCTTGCACCATCTAGTGAGTCTGACATGCAACGCAGCACAAATTTAACATCTCAACCAGCAGGACGAAAACGCCTTGCACCTTCTGCTACTGATCTGACTGAGGAGCAGCCTCTGAATCAAGTAGATAACAATTCTGATGCAACAGAACCTGTCGTAAAGAGGCCCAAAAGTTCTGACGCTCAAGAAGGTGATGAAAATCAAATTCCAACTCCCGAAGCTGTGGCGACTCTGCCATTGATGGAGCACTCTTCTGATGCTGGGGATCCATCTCATGTTACAAATGAGGAAGCTGTTGAGAAGGAAGAGGTTGAAACCATCAGGGAGAAAGATGAAATCCCAAAGGAATTCGAACAATCAGAAGATATAAATCAAGTAGATCGAGCACCAGAATGAGAAGAGTGATGCTACTGGTGACATTCTGGATAAGCCAAGTGGAAGCGCAGAAGACATTGATGATGCTTCAAAGGATCAAGGTGCTATGGAAGACAACCAACAACCTACGGAATTTGAGAGTGAGAAGGAAGAAGGAGAGCTGGTGCCAGATGCTGCTGAAGCAGAGGAAACTGCTGATACTTGAAACATCCCAAGAAGCCCAGAAATAGGGGAAGGTGTACCTGATGTTGGCATGCACTACTCCAATTGCTTCACCTGCTAGGACAGATGTTGAAGGCATCAGTACAGGAGGTGAGTTTGTCAGAGATTAAGTCTCCTGAAGCTCTGAATGATGATAAGAATGAGGAAGGTGAGTTAATTGAGGAGGCTACTGAAGGGTCAGATAAGTCAAATGATGGTAATGACCAAGCTGCAGGGGAGACAGACCAGACACCTGAAGTTACATCAAATACTGCTGCTGAAAGTACCGTATCCAATGCCAGTGCAGAAGTTGATGTCTCAAAACAAGCAGGTTCCAGCACGACTGAGGCAGAAGATGGTGAACAAATATCACCTGCCGGCCATACTTGAAGAGTAGTGAATTTGGCTGAGAGAGCCAAGGAGAGGGCTATATGCTGAGACAATCTGGAGCCGGAGTGCTTTCTCCTTCAGGCAGCAGAGGCCGTGGAAGGGCAATTCGTGGTGCACGTGGTGGACGGGGTGGACGTGGGCAAGCCCCTAGTCCACAAGGTTAAGGCTGTTTGGGTAAGATGGCTGCCTTGCTGAACAGCGTCTCCTGCTGTCAAATTTCTTTGGAAAACCTATCTGCAGTTTCATTTAGGCCATTTTGTCACCCCGTCAACTGCTAAACCCTGCAGGTATTTTGGCAGGTTGGAAAAATTTGGTTGTACATTATAACTGCATTTATTTCCAGATCTTTCCAATTTTTACAAGTTTTTACCTCGTCTGTTTTTATTTTCTCCACTAATATTCAGAAGTCGTAATGTCTTGACTAATGCCCTTCCATCTTACTCCCCATGTTAATGTTTAAAGAAAAATGTATCTTGAACAATCTACACAAATTGAGTGTGTATAGTTCATAGACTTGATTCTAAGTTTAATTGGCCAAGTCGTTAGGTACGAATACGATAAAACAAATTGTTTCCTTCCTAAACCGGTTTATTCTTGGTAGGGTAGGGTAGGGCTGAGCAAATCGTCGGTTCGGCATGTGCCGTACCGATTTAGTGATCGGTATGAAGTTTCCGAAAGGTCTTTTTTCCAACTGTTGCCGCACCGATTTTCAGCCTATACCGATCGGTATGGTACCGATCAAAACCGACGTCGGTTCGGTCGGTAAGCATGCCGACCGATTTCACAATTTCATATTCATTTTTTTGTCCATCAAGAGAACGATGGGGAAGGAGTCAGATTTCTTTCTTGATTGATTCATGTTTCCCAAACATCCGTTTCAAATTTTATCCATTAGAATCACCCATCTCAATAAAACCCAAAAATCAATTATAATTAACACATTAAAAGCCCAGAAAATCAAACCCACAACCTACCTTAACTCATCTTCACCACAAAGAAACAATTCAAGAATCAATGGGAAAACAGTGAAAAAGAGATGTGGAAGGAGATGCAGTAAGAGGCTAAGAGATAGGGGCCAGTGCAGCTTGAGGGTAGGGGAAAGAGAGAATAGATGGGAGAGAGGAAAGAGAGGAGCAAAAATTAAAGATGATGAACGTGAAGCACACAGACAAGGCGGAAGATGGCAGTCGCGAGAGAGAGAGATAGACGGGTGAGGGAGGCGGAACTTAGAAGAATTTGGAAGAGGTGAAAGTTTTGTGAATTTAGGGTTAACAAATAGTTTAGTAGTGTGGATGTGGGTTTGGGTCTGATGTTGATTGGGCTTCCATTTTTTATTTAAATTGGTGGGCTTATTTTAGGAATGGATTGGGTAATTTTAATGAGTTTGGTGTCTTGGGCTGTCGGTATCGGCTTGTACCGAAAACCGAAGGAGCAAACCGGTACCGACCGACCCTTATCACCCATCTAAACGGCTCGGCACAAATCTGGGATATAACTCTAAATTTTATCAGTTTTCGAACCGATACCGTCGGTATTTTGTCGGTATCAGTTCGGTTGAATCGGGTCGGTAAAATTGCTCACCCCTAGGGTAGGGGTGTCCATTCTTAAATAGGCAAAAAGCTATTTACAATTTTGTACTTTTAAAAGCCAGATTTTTCGCAGTTGAGAAAGTAGGAAACTAAATTCTTCAAGTAAAAAAATAATGTAAATATATAATTCAATAGATTCAACAAGAAAAAAGAGTTCAAAGATCACTCATTATTCTCATCAATTTTTCCTTCATCGAAGTGAGATATACAAAATTTTTCAATATAACTTTGTCTAAGCATATTCTAGTGTCATCCTTTCAAATTTCAATTCATCACAGGCATTAATAGTGTGCGGAGAGAGCGTACGGTAGAAACCATGGGAAATGTTCTATGCGTGTGTGATTTATATAGGTTGTTGTGAAGCGCCCCGACCCGTATTTACCGTACAAAGGAAACACGTGCCAGAATTATTTTTATTACAGTAGCAGACAATACATATGATACAAATACGGTACAAGGCAAACTCTAGTACAACATCCGTCACCCGATCCCAGGGACCATTATTCAATCCACATCAATCTCAAAGCTCAATAGCAGCAACAGAAAACATATGATACAGCAACAGAAATAATACAGCAACACAACAACATATAAAATACAGCAGCGGAAGTCTTAGAATGAGATGCAGCGGAGGTATGGATCCGGAGTCTGGTGGAGTAGAAACAGCAGCTGGTCGAACCACGTACCTGTACTACGAGCAACTCATCCTGCGGGATGAAACCCCACAGGCGAGGGGTGAGTCCGAAGTGCTCACCGACGAAGGATAAACAGTAATATGCAGGCAAACATAATACTTTCGAAGAAAATACAAGCAAAAGACAAATCAAAGATTCAACCAGAACATAACTGAGCCAAGACCAAAAAACAATATAAATTTCAATTTTATCTTCAGGGCCCTGCCACTGGACAAGCTAGGGTCGTACCTGGTTATTAACATGTTTTGGGTGCTAGAACAAACCAAGAGAGCCCAGGGATCGACATCCCAAAAATATAATAATCCGGGATAGACATCCCAAGCATAGACATGCTTATCACAAGTAACCCAGATCATAGCCACCAACAAAACAGTCTCTAACCATCGAGTTGTACCACTACTTTCCAAGTGATAATAAAGTCGTCAACACAACTTCCAATTATCCAATTATCTCAGGTTATCCACAATCAATAGATCAACCACAATAACAGTAACACCACAACTAACTCAATTGGCTCAGCAGTTCAATCAAGCAAATAATTACCAGAGAAACAAACACAGGATTATGTGCAACATCTCAAAGGTTATCCATCCTCACCTTAGCCGATTTCCCTACTCCTGAAAGTCCTCAAATTGTCCCGGCTCCGGTTCCACGGGATACTGCTCGTTATCAGCTCCTATATCAAACAATAATACATGCACACATAAGATGATATGCAAATGGTGACTAATACTATAAACTGCAAAGTGAAATACCACGCCCCACTCGGTGATCATCTCGGGTTACGTTCTGTTATCATCATAATTCACCATTAATTACAAGTACCAAAAATATACTATACATATGTCCGGTTATTATTCCGGTATAATACTTTGTTAATACCCTTCCCAAAATATTTGATAAAAATAATTATTACTACCACTTATTTTCTTTTCCAAAAATTATGGTTATCCTAAATAATCTTTTTAGAAATTAGTCACGCATATATATATATATATATTTTTCGGTAAAACATTTACATAGTATATATCCTTAATAGTATTTACTATAATTTAATAATTATGTTATAATCTCTTTAGTCTCTTGAAATTATTATATGAAAGTAATTATTTCTTTTATTTTCACAAATTATAACCATCTACTATGTATTTATTTTTTCCCCAGAAAATATAGTCCATATTATATATATATTCCAGATTATATATATATATATATTCTTTTTTTTTATTAAAATCGGACTAAGCCCAAGGTCAAGCCTGGCCTGCTACATAAGCTCAAGCCCAGGCTCAGGTAGCAGCCCAAGCTCGGCCCACATAGCATACCCAACCAACCCATCAGACAAAGCCCATGACGCACCAGCCCACATCCCGCAGCCCGGTCGGGATAACGGGTCAACCCGACCCACATCATGACCCATCCGGGTCGAAATCCTCACAAACGGGTCTGCTCACCTTGCAATCGAGGTGACGCGGCGGCGCAAGCGGCACGGGCGGAGACAGGGGCGCGACGACACGACATCAAGGAACACGACGAGGCTGAGGCGACTGCAGGCGGCACGACGCGAGGCTGCAGGGCGGTGGCGCAACAAAGAGGTGGATCTGTAGGTGCTTTGCGTGAGCAAGGCGGCGGTGAGACGGAAAGGAGGGGAGAGGCGGGCGGCTGCTGGTCGTTGGCGACTGGCGGCAGCAGTGAGGTGGAGGCGTGACAGTTTCGCCGAAGAGGAGGAGAAGAAGGTGACGAAGTGGTGGTGTGCGTGGTGGCGGCCGACGGTGAACACGGGGAAGGAGAAGATGATGGTGGGGTGACGTGGCAAAGTGTGGTTGGGTGTTGTTGTTGTTTTTTTCTTTTTCCTTTTTTTTCTGGTTTTGTTTTACTGATTGTTTTGTGTTTGCAGAGGAAGGAACGGGAACTGGGCAGGGTTGTTTGCAGAGGTGAGTGTGTGAGGGTGATGATGAGAGTGGTGCACTGGAAGCTGATGAAGACACGGGAAAAGAAAGAAAAAACTTTTCACAGGTTATACAGGAGAGACACGGGCAGCACAGAAAAGAGGCGGCGACAGCCTCAATCATGCACTTACTGTGCAGCATGTGAGGCATGTCCCGTCCGGACTAGAAAATAACTATGATACCCCCTTGACTTTATTTCTGGTCTGTTATCTCGAGGATAAACCTGACTTTTCCTGAGATTTCTGGCCCCGAAAAATACCAACTCTGGTCTGTAAAATCCGCGAAAAAATCTAGGACATGGGGTAAGGATCGGTTTTAGGGTCCGATGCATAATTTACCCTGAAATAATTACCCAAGATTAATTCCATAAGGTAAATTACTGTACAAAGCTTTTTACAGTCCCGGTAAAAACATAAATTTTACCCGATCTATTACAGTCTACCCCCCTTAAAAGAATTTCGTCCTCGAAATTCATTCATATTCTGTGAAGAGATGTGGATACTGGGACCGCATGTGTTCTTCAACTTTCCATGTAGACTCGTTAGCGGAATGCTTACTCCACTTGACCTTTACCATGGGAATGGTATGGTTCCGCAACTGCCGAACTTCTCGAGTAAGAATCTGTTCTGGCACTTCTGTGTAGGTAAGGTCCTCTGCTACCTCAACATCCACTGGGGCCACAATATGACTAGGATCCGATCGATACCTCCTCAGCATAGAAACATGGAACACGTCATGAATACGTGATAGCTCATCAGGTAAAGATAACCTGTAAGCTAGTGGTCCAATTCTCTCCACGATCTCATAGGGTCCAATATACCTTGGGCTCAGCTTCCCTCTTTTGTCGAACCTAATCACACCCTTCCAAGGTGCTACTCTGAGGAAAACCTTCTCACCAACATTATACTCCATCTCACGTCGGTGTTTGTCGGCGTAGATTTTCTGCCGATCCTGAGCAGCTCTCATACACTGTCTCACCGTCTGGATCTTGTCCACTGTCTGTTGGACTAAACCCGGTCCAACGATCAGTCTCATACCTTCTTCATCCCAATACACTAGACTTCTACACTTCCTTCTATAGAGGGCCTCAAAAGGTGGCATACCAATGCTGGAATGGTAGCCGTTGTTATAAGCAAACTCTGCCAAGGGTAGATACTTATCCCAACTCCCACTGAAGTTAAGTGCGCAAGCCCTCAACATGTCCTCCAGTGTCTGTATAGTTCTCTCAGGCTGTCCATCTGTTTGAGGATGAAAAGCAGTGCTGAAGCTCAACTTGGTCCCTAGGGCTACTTGTAAGCTCTTCCAGAAACGTGATGTGAACCTCGGATCTCTATCTGAGACTATAAACTTTGGAATCCCATATAGTCTCACAACCTCAGCAACATACTTACCCGCCAATGTGTCCATGGTATCAGTTTTGGCGGATAGGTAGAAAATGAGCAGATTTTGTTAACCGATCAACTATGACCCAAATAGCATCATGCTGCCTCCAAGTCATCGGTAAACCAATCACAAAATCCATTGTGATCATCTCCCACTTCCACTCTGGCACTATCAAAGATCTCAAATTTCCTGCTGGAGCCTGATGCTAGCTTTCACTTGCTGGCAAGTAAGACATCTTGCAACATACTCGGCTACATCCTTCTTCATACGAGGCCACCAGAAATGGCTCTTCAGGTTCTGATACATCTTGGTGCTTCCAAGATGCATCGCATATGGCGTCATGTGACCTTCATCCAGGATCTGACTATGCAGATTACCGATATTGGGTACACATACCCGTTTCCCAATCATCAGTGCTCCATCATCTGCTATACGGAACTTGTCCTCTTTTCCACTCCTTACTCCTTCTTTAAGCTTGACCAGGTCGGGATCTCCATCTTGTAACTCCACTATCCATCCTCTTAGGTTGGACTTGACACTCATGTGTACCAACAAAGCTCCTGCATCATCCACTGTCAGACCGACTCCCAGCTTCCTTAACTCGATAAGCGAGATCATCGAGTAACTAATGGAAGCATCCTCTGGTTGTCTCCGGCTCAAGGCATCAACTACCACATTAGCCTTTTCTGGGTGATACTCGATAGTACAGTCATAATCATTAAGCAACTCAACCCAACATCTCTGTCGTAGGTTAAGCTCCTTCTGAGTCATGATGTACTTAAGACTTTTGTGGTCAGTGAAAATTCGACACTTCTCTCCAAACAAGTAGTGTCTCCAAATCTTCAGAGCCAAAATCACAACTGCCATCTCAAGATCATGCGTCGGATAATTCTTCTCATGAGCCCTTAACTGCCTAGAGGCGTAGGCAATCACCCGTCCTTCTTGCATTAGCACGGCTCCTAAACTAAGTCCCGATGCATCACAAAACAACACATACTCAACTCCGGGCTTCGGTACAGTCAGAACCGGTGCTGTGGTCAGCTTCCTTTTAAGCTCCTCAAAACTCTGCTGACATTTCGGGCTCCAAACAAATGCCTGTTCTTTCCTTAATAGCTTAGTCATGGGACTAGCTATCAAAGAAAAACCTTCGATGAACCTCCGATAGTATCTTGCAAGACCAAAAAAACTTCTGACTTCGGATACATTCTTAGGTGGTTCTCACTCCAACATGGCCTTCACTTTGGCAGGGTCAACCTTTATTCCATCCCCGCCTACCACATGTCCGAGGAAAGAAACTTTTCCAAGCCAAAATTCACACTTGCTGAATTTGGCATACAGCTGCTTCTCCCGTAACCTCTGAAGCACTATCCTCAAATGCTCTTCGTGTTCCTCCTTGCTCTTAGTGTAGATGAGGATATCATCGATGAAGACCATAACAAACTTATCCAAAAACTCGTTCAAGACCAAGTGCATCAACATGAACGCTGCTGGTGCATTGGTCAATCCGAACGGTACCACTATGAACTCAAAATGACCATACCGTGTGCGGAAGGCAGTCTTTGGTATGTCCTTCTCTGCAATCTTGATCTGGTGATACCCAGACCGAAGAATAATCTTGGAAAACACAGTGGCTCCTTGTAGCTGGTCAAACAAGTCATCAATCCTAGGCAACGGGTACTTGTTCTTAACTGTCACCTTGTTAAGCTGGCGGTAGTCTACACACATCTGCAAGCTAACATCCTTCTTCTTTACAAACAGAACTGGTGCACCCCATGGTGATGTACTGGGTCTGATGAAATCCTTTTCTAACAGCTCATCCAACTGCTTCTTCAGCTCCTGCAGCTATGTTGGTGCCATCTTGTATGGAGCCATTGATATAGGTGTGACTCCTGGCATCAGGTTGATGGTATAATCAACCTCTCTGTCGGGTGGCAAACCTGGCAAATCATCTGGGAAAACATCAAGGAACTCCTTCACTACTGATATATCTCCCGGGGTAGGATCCCGTGTATCTTCACTAGTGATGTGGTTCAACAAAGCATCTGGATCTTGAGACTTCACTCCAGAATCCTGCATAGCAGAGATGCTACACGTAGCAGTAGCTCTTCTAATACTTGTTACCAAAACCTGTCGTCCACCATCGGAAGTCAACAACACTTCCTTGGTCCGACAGTTCACCATGGCATTATACCTCGATAACCAATCCTTCTCTAGGATTATGTCGAGTCCCCCCATGTTCATCACAACCAAACGAGCTAAGAAAACCTCGTCATCATATGAAAGGAGAACATTCTTGCACACTTGTGTTAATCTCGCCACTATGCCCGCGGGTAACCTAACCCTCAACGGACATGCTAAGCTCTCTTCCTTATAGCTATATTGTATAGCAAAACTCTGAGCGATAAAAGAATGTGTGGCACCAGGATCAATCAAAGTGTATGCAATACTACCGAAAGCTGTAAGGTACCTGCAATAACATCAGCACTCTCGGGATCATCCTCTGTTGTGATCACAAATGCCCTTGGAGTGGCTGCACTCTGGTTCATGACTGACAGTGTCCGAGTAGGAGTAGCTCCTCGTCCACGGCCTCAGCTAACTCCAGAACCACTGGGTACGCTGGCCACTGATGCTTGTACAGTGTGAGTAGGAACAGCAACTCCAGATCTTCCCAACCTAGGATATGAACTCCGGTAATGCCCAACTTCATTGCACTTAAAGCACCTCACCCTAGTCAGAGGAGGTCTAGGGCGAGTGTCTCCGGATGAAGTCCCTCTAGATTGGGTCCATGAACTCCCACGATTGTTGTTGTAGCTGTTGCTCCATCCTCAACCCTGAGATACTGGCATGGATTGAGTCTGTCTATACCCTGACCTGTTACCGATGCTCTGGAACCTCTTGTTCTGATTCCCAGCACTCTGTGCAGATTTTCTCTTTCGAACTTCTTCCATCTCTCTCTCGTTCCCCATCCAGATGACTTCTGCTCGAAGAGCATCTACAAGCATATCTTGGTAAGTCTCATAAACTTTGCACCCCATGACTGTCTGGATGCAGGATCATAAGCCATCCCAGAAACGCTTGCATCTGGCCTCTGGTGTGGACATATATTCTGATGCGTAGATGGATAAACGATCAAACTGGATCTCATAGTCATTCACCGACTATCCGATTTGCTGTCGCAGACTCAGAAATTCTCGCTTGAGCTGGTCCTGGTAAACATCTATGACAAACTTCCTTCGAAACATCTCAGTAAACTGTGTCCAAGGCATGGTGACTGGTTTCTCCATGTCACGTGTTGCCGAATCCCACCAATCCACAGCAACATTGCGAAACATGGATGCAACATACCTAGCCCACCTATCATCTATACATCTCAGCTTCAACATCACTCGGTGAGCTTGACGAAGCCATTCGTCAGCTGCCTGTGTAAAGGCATCGAGACCTAGCTTGGACAACTTGGTGTAAATAGGGTCCTCAACAGGTCCTTGATTCTCCTATTCACGAGCTTTCCTGGCCTCCAAACGGGCATCCCTAGCATCCTGACGCTGTAAGATCTGTGCCATGGTATGCATCATCTGTGTTGTGTCCGCTGGTACTACCGCAGGTACTTGTCCACCCACGACCGGTTGCGGCTGGTCAACCGATATTTGGTCATCTTCCAAACGCTGCTCAGCATGCTGGTTTCCTCCTACTAGATCCATTCGTACTATATGAATAGGCAACAAACAAGCACAATTATCACCCTAAGGACCTAGTGCCTGCTCCGCTACCAAAATTAAGCGCCCCGACCCGTATTTATCGTACACAGTAAACACGTGCCAAAACTATTCTTATTACAGTAGCAGACAGTACATATGATACAAATATGGTACAAGGCAAACTCTAATACCACATCCGTCACCCGATCCCAGGGACCATTATTCAATCCACATCAATCTCAAAGCTCAACAGCAGCAACAGAAAACATATGATACAGTAACAAAAGTAATACAGCAACACAGCAACATATAAAATACAGCAGCGGAAGTTTTAGAATGAGATGCAGCGGAGGTATGGATCCAGAGTAAGGTGGAGTAGAAACAACAGCTGGCCGAACCACGTACCTGTACTATGAGCAACCCATCCTACAGGATGAAACCCCGCAGGCGAGGGGTGAGTCCGAAGTGCTCACCGAAGAAGGATAAATAGTAATATGCAGGCAAACATAATACTTTCGAAGAAAATACAAGCAAAAGACAAATCAAAGATTCAACCAGAATATAACTGAGCCAAGACCAAAAGACAATATAAATTCCAATTTTATCTTCAGGGCCCTGCCACTGGACAAGCTAGGGTCGTACCTAGTTATTAGCATGTTCTGGGTGCTAGATCAAACTAAAAGAGCCCAGGGATTGACATCCCAAAAATAGATCCCAGGGATTGACAACCCAAAAATAGATCCCAGGGATAGACATCCCAAAAATATAATAATCCGGGATAGACATCCCAAGCATAGACATGCTTATCACAAGTAACCCAGATCATAGCCACCACAAAACAGTCTCTAACCATCGAGTCGTACCACTATTTTCCAAGTGACAATAAAGTCGTCAACACAACTTCCAATTATCCAATTATCTCAGGTTATCCACAATCAATAGATCAACCACAATAACAGTAACACCATAACTAACTCAATTGGCTCAGCAGTTCAATCAAGCAAATAATTACTAGAGAAACAAACACAGTATTATGTGCAACATATCAAAGGTTATCCATCCTCACCTTAGAAAGTCCTCAAATTGTCCCGGATCCGGTTCCACGGGATACTGCTCGTTATCAACTCCTATATCAAACAATAATACATGCACATATAAGATGATATGCAAATGGTGACTAATACTATAAACCGCAAAGTGAAATACCACACCCCACTCGGTGATCATCTCGGGTTACGTTCCGTTAACATCATAATTCACCATTTAATTACAAGTGCCAAAAATATACTATACATATGCCCGGTTATTATTCCGGTATAATACTTTGTTAATACCCTTCCCAAAATATTTGATAAAAATAATTATTACTACCACTTATTTTCTTTTCCAAAAATTATGGTTATCCTAAATAATCTTTTTAGAGATTAGTCACGTATATATATATATATATATATATATATATATATATATATATATATATATATATATATATATATATATATATATATATATATATATATATATATATATATATATTTTCCGGTAAAACATTTACATAGTATATATCCTTAAGAGTATTTACTATAATTTAATAATTATATTATAATCACTTTAGTCTCTTGAAATTATTATATGAAAGTAATTATTTCTTTTATTTTCACAAATTATAACCATCTATTATGTATTTATTTTTTTCCCAGAAAATAAAGTCCATATTATATATATATTCCAGATTATATATATATATTCTTTTTTTTATTAAAATCGGACTAAGCCCAAGGTTAAGCCTGGCCTGCTACATAAGCTCAAGCCCAGGCTCAGGTAGCAGCCCAAGCTCGGCCCACATAGCAAACCCAACCAACCCATCAGACAAAGCCCATGACGCACCAGCCCACATCCCGCAGCCCGGTCGGGATAACGGGTCAACCCAACCCATCCGGGTCGAAATCCTCACAAACGGGTCTGCTCACCTTGCAATCGAGGTGGCGCGGCGGCGCAAGCGGCACGGGCGGAGATAGGGGCGCGACGACACGACGGCAAGGAACACGGCGATGCTGAGGCGACTGCAGGCGGCATGATGCGAGGCTGCAGGGCGGCGGCGCGTCAAAGAGGTGAATCTGTAGGTGCTTCGCGTGAGCAAGGCGGCGGCGAGACGGAAAGGAGGGAAGAGGCGGGCGGTTGCTGGTCGTTGGCGACTGGCGACAGCAGGGAGGTGGAGGCGTGACAGTTTTGCCAGAGAGGAGGAGAATAAGGTGACGAAGTGGTGGTGTGCGTGGTGGCGGCCGGCGGTGAACACGGGGAAGGAGAAGATGATGGTGGGGGTGACGTGGCAAAGTGTGGTTGGGTGTTGTTGTTGTTTTTTTCTTTTTCCTTTTTTTCTGGTTTTGTTTTACTGATTGTTTTGTGTTTGCAGAGGAAGGAACGGGAAATGGGCAGGGTTGTTTGCAGAGGTGAGTGTGTGAGGGTGATGATGAGAGTGGTGCACTGGAAGCTGATGAAGACAAGGGAAAAGAAAGAAAAAAATTTTCACAGGTTACACAGGAGAGACACGGGCAGCACAGAAAAGAGGCGGTGGCAGCTGCAATCATGCACTTACTGTGCAGCATGTGAGGCGTGTCCCGTCCGGACCAGAAAATAACTCTGATACCCCCTTGACTTTATTTCTGGTCCGTTATCTCGAGGATAAACCTGACTTTTCCCGAGATTTCTGGACCCGAAAAATACCAACTCCGGTCCGTAAAATCCATGGAAAAATCTAGGACGTGGGGTAAGGGTCGGTTTCAGAATCCGATGCATAATTTACCCTGAAATAATTACCCAAGATTAATTCCATAAGGTAAATTACTGTACAAAGCTTTTTACAGTCCCGGTAAAAACATAAATTTTACCCGGACTGTTACATGTTGTTACTCGTGGAGGAAGATGCAATTGAATGCGTTGTGATGTGATACCCTGCTGATTTGGGTTTGCTGTGTGCGTACAAGTGAAAGGGGTAACATCAGGGTAGTGCGGTGAAATGCTAAGCTTACCTGGTTGATGATGTTTGTGAAAAAAACCAGCCAGCGAGGTTGTTATTTTGGGATTTGCGAAAAGTATACTAATTAATGAAAAATTATACACTAATAATTACTTGGAAGGATCGCGAACATAGTAGGTCCGCTAAATTCGGGAATGGCAGTTACCGACATTTGTCACTATAAAACAAGTGTACCTCTCTCACCTCACCACAGTCCACATACACTAGTCTCGTCTTGGTAATCTTCTTCTTTCTTCGTCTTCTTCTTCTCGTCTTCCAGTCTCTATATTAATCTCTCTTTTCTGTTCTTTTTTAAACACGTCAATATTCGTTCTTCTTCTTCTCTCTTCTTTTTTCTTCCATTCTCTTCCACCATAGAAGATTAATCTCTCCTTTTTTGCCTTTTTTTGTGTTTATGACCTTTAGGCTTAGAGGTTTTGCAAATCTCCCCTACTACTGGACTCGAAATGTAACAGCACGGGTAAAAATTTGGATTTTTACCAGGACTGTAAAAGTCTTTTTACAGCGATTTACCGAAAGAATTAATCTTGTGAAGCGCCCCGACCCGTATTTACCATACACAGTAAACACGTGCCGAAACTATTCTTATTGGTAGAACAGACAGTACAACTTACAAGTATTTTACAACAACAATCCATATAATACAACCGTCACCCACACTCGGGGACCATTATTCAATCCACACGCATAGCTCAACAGCAGCAGCATAATCCAATATATACAGCATCATAATAATTTTAGGAAAACAGCAACACAACAACATATATATATCACAGCAGCAGAAGACTTATATGCACATGCAGCGGAGGTATGAATCCGGAGTCAGGTGGAGGAACAGCAGCTGTCGTACGTCGTACCTGAACTACGAAACAACTCAACCTATGAGATGAAACCCCGCAGGCGAGGGGTGAGTCCAAAGTGCTCACCGACCAAGGATAAACAGTGATATGCAGGCAACCGTAATACTGTAAAGGAAACACAGCCAAACAACAACACATCTCAAACAAGACTGAGCCAAGACCAAAAGAATATCTATTATTATTATCAATTTTATCTTCCGGGCCCCGTCACTGGACAATCTAGGGGTTAGACCTAGATATCAACATATTTCGGGTGCCAGACCAAAACCAAGAGAACCCAGGGATCAACATCCCAAAAATATCAACGGGATAGACATCCCAAGCATAGACATGCTTACCACAAGTAACCCAGGTCATGGCCACCACAAAACAGTCTTTACCCATCGAGTCAAACCACTACTTTCCAAGTGACATTAAAGTCGTCAACACAACTTCCAATTATCTAATTATCCAATTTCCATATATAATATCCATTATCAATTACCCATGGTCAATAGTCCAACATCAATCTCAACATAATATCACAGTCTAACAAACACATCAGCAATAATCACAGCAGCCAATTAACCAACAGTGAACACCTCAGTAGTTCAATCAAACAACAAAGCACACAAAGTATTACAGGCACATATCAAGGGTTATCCATCCTCACCTTAGCCGTTTATCCGTTATGAAATACTTCCGGGCTCCACAGCAAGTTCCTCTAGCAACTGTTCAATATCAATTCCTATATAGCAAATAATCGACGTACTCACATAAGATGCACCATAATATTATGCAAATGAGATGCTATACTGTGAATTTAAACGTTAACCCGGCTCGGTCTCGGTTACCCCGTTATCATCATAATTCACTATTTACTATTCCTGTGTCAGAGTACTGTACTATACTTATACCCGGTTATTATTCCGGTATATACTTTGTTAATACCCTTTCCAAAATATTTGATAAAAATAATTATTACTATCACTTATTTCCTTGGAAAGAATTGTTATCACTTATATTCTTTTCCATAAAATAAAAGTATCACCATAATAAATACTTACCAAATTATATATACATCAGAAAATACTTTCATACAATAAATTATGTCATTTACCTAATTTCTCAAAATTATGTCATATTTCCTTTTTTTCTCTAGCAATATAAATTAAATATAAATATAAATATAAATATAAATATGAGTATCCAGGAAATTATTATTTATCAAATATATACATTAAAGTAAGCTTACTACCACCCGTTCACCGCCATCAACGAGACCGCCCAAGCCACCCGACACCATCCTTACGCCCGACCACCCTCGCTTGCAGCCTTCACACGCCACCAACACCTTCCCCTGCCGGTTGTTCACAACACCACAACCCCACAACAGCCACCCTTTCCTTGCTGCTGTGTACCATCGGGCAGGACACGGATCCATTAATTCGCATTTGGAGTTTTGCATATGTTGTTTATAAGATTATAAATGCTTCCGCTGTGCTAATGTTGTTATTGAGATTCCTGAAGTTGGGTGTTATGATATTGACATTGGGCCGTTGGGCTGGATTTCTTGATATATTTACTATTTGTGCCTCGCGTCGGCACTGTTGTTCGGTAAATACTGTATGTAGGGTAAATTTGGGTCGGGGTGTTTCATTTTGGTAGCGGAGCTCCAGAACTCACCTAGTACGGTGCAGGGTTCGGGGACGAACCTAGCGGAAGCTGGTGGGCCTGTGACACCCGGGGTCTATGAGGGCGGAAAGTGTACGCCGGTGCCGGGATGAGCATGGACAAGGAGCGACTTCTAGACGGAGGGGCACAAGAATGAACCGAATCCACACCGGAATAGGAGAGATCCTGAGACTATGTAGGGATGGGGCTGCACAGTTGGGGTGATTTCATAATTATACGGGTATGAGACTGTATAATCAAGAATAGCTCAAATGAAGTGATTTCGAGGTTGTACAGGCATGGGACTGCACAATCGAGAATAGCTTAAATGGTTTGATGGGTACTAACTATATCAACAAGATGCACCTACCTTTTCGGTGCTCATTCTAGAAAAACTCCAAAGTTAAACGTGCTTGACTTGGAGCAATTCTAGGATGGGTGACCTCCTAGGAAGTTCTCCCCGGAAACATGCGAGTGACGACAAAGCATGTTGGAAAGGTCCCGTGTTGGTCTATAGTGACAGTCGACAAGCCGGGACATTACAGTGCGCCCCGACCCGTATTTACCATACACAGTAAACACGTGCTGAAACTATTCTTATTGGTAGAACAGACAGTACAACTCACAAGTATTTTATAACAGCAATCTATATAATACAACCGTCACCCACACTCGGGGACCATTATTCAATCCACACGCATAGCTCAACAGCAACAGCATAATCCAATATATATAGCATCATAATCATTTTAGGAAAACAGCAACATATATATATCACAGTAGCGGAAGACTTATATGCACTTGCAGCGGAGGTATGGATTCGGAGTCAGGTGGAGGAGCTGCAGCTGTCGTACGTCGTACCTGAACTACGAAACAACTCAACCTACGGGATGAAACCTCGCAGGCGAGGGGTGAGTCCGAGGTGCTCACCGACCAAGGATAAACAGTGATATGCAGGCAACCGTAATACTGTAAAGGAAACACAGCCAAGCAACAACACATCTCAAACAAGACTGAGCCAAGACCAAAAGAATATCTATTATTATTATCAATTTTATCTTCCGGGCCCTGTCACTGGACAAGCTAGGGGTTAGTCCTGGATATCAACATATTTCGGGTGCCAGACCAAAACCAAGAGAACCCAGGGATCGACATCCCAAAAATATCAACGGGATAGACATCCCAAGCATAGAATGCTTACCACAAGTAACCCAGGTCATGGCCACCACAAAACAGTCTTTACCCATCGAGTCAAACCACTACTTTCCAAGTGACATTAAAGTCGTCAACACAACTTCCAATTATCCAATTATCCAATTTCCATTTCTAATATCCATTATCAATTACCCATGGTCAATAGTCCAACATCAATCTCAACACAATATCACAGAATCAATATCACAGTCTAACAAACACATCAGCAATAATCACAGCAGTCAATTAACCAACAGTGAACACCTCAGCAGTTCAATCAAACAACAAAGCACACAAAGTATTACTGGCACATATCAAGGGTTATCCATCCTCACCTTAGCCGTTTATCCGTTATGAAATACTTCCGGGTTCCACAGCAAGTTCCTCTAGAAACTGTTCAATATCAATTCCTATATAGCAAATAATCGACGTACTCACATAAGATGCACCACAATATTATGCAAATGAGATGCTATACTGTGAATTTAAACGTTAACCCTGCTCGGTCTCGGTTACCCCGTTATCATCATAATTCACTATTTACTATGCCTGTGTCAGAGTACTGTACTATACTTATACCCGGTTATTATTCCGGTATATACTTTGTTAATACCCTTTCCAAAATATTTGATAAAAATAATTATTACTATCACTTATTTCCTTGGAAATAATTATTATCACTTATATTCTTTTCCATAAGATAAAAGTATCACCATAATAAATACTTACCAAATTATATATACATCAGAAAATACTTTCATATAATAAATTATGTCATTTACCTAATTTCTCAAAATTATGTCATATTTCCTTTTTTTTCTCTAGCAATATATATTAAATATAAATATAAATATAAATATGAGTATCCAGGAAATTATTATTTATCAAATATATACATTAAGGTAAGCTTACACTATATGTACTTTTTTTTCCAGAAAATATAATCATATAAACATATTTCTGAAAATAAATATAAGTTTGCATATTTATTTCCTAAAGATATAATACATCCCCAAACAATTATATTATCAACATAATAATCTTTTTCCAGAAATATTACTTAGGTACACCACATATATATTTTTCTGGTAAAACATTTCACTATATATATCCTTACTTTTCATAGAGTATAACCTTAGAGAACAATTCTATTTTCCAAAATTATTCTACCAATTAAATCCTTTTTTCCCAAAACATATATCCATAACTTAATTTCAAAATATACCTTAATATTTATTACTTTTTTTTCTCCAGATTTTATTATATATATTATTATTATTATTTTTTTTTTTAACATTGGGCTGTGAACAGTGCTTGACTGGGCCGTACACAGTGCCAAGCCTAGGCCCAACCAAGGTCCAGGCTCAGGCCCATGTGTAGGCCCAAGCCCACTGCCTCACAGCCTACTAAGCCTAAGTTCAAACCCAGCCCACGCATCAAAAAAAAACCCAAAAATAAAACCAGCCCAGGAACATTAAAACCAACCCACCATGCATGCTACAGTGTCGTCTTCTACGTGAGCTTACCTGCGCGGGCGGCACGGATGACGGGCGAGGTGGGCTTGGCGTGACGAGCAGGCGGCTGCGGCGTGGAGACGACGTGAGGGCGACACAGGCGACGGGGGCTGACGAGCTCGGGGAGGAGATGGTCGCAGGCGGCGGCTGTGGCATTAGACGCGGCGGCAAGGGTGACGGCTTGCAGGCGGGGCGAAGCGACGGGCTCGGGGACAACAGCGTGAGCGTGAGGACGCCACGGGGATGGTGGTGTGAGGTGACGAGGCGTGGCGGCTCCTTGGTGCAGGAGCAAGGCGCGGTGAAGGTGAGCTGGTCATGGTGGTAGCTCGCGGAAGGGGAGAAGGGAAAGGAAAGGGTGGCTGTTGTGGCATTGTGGTGTTGTGAACAGCCGGCAGGGGAAGGTGTTGGTGGCGTGTGAAGGCAAGCGAGGGTGGTCGGGCGTAAGGATGGTGTCGCATGGCTTGGGCGGTCTCGTTGATGGCGGTGAACGGGTGGTATATGGGTGAAAGCGGCTCGGTAGGTGGTTGGCGTGGTGGAAAGAAAGGAAAGGAAGGAAGGAAAAGAGAGGAGGGTGACGGGGGTAGTGGCGGGGCAACTATGAAGAAGCTCGGGTGGGAAAGGGGTGCAAGTGGTGGTGGTGGACGCGGGTTACTCGAGGAAGGAGAAGTAAGGTGAGGGTGTGGTGGTGCTGGCATCACGGGAAAAAGGAAATGGGGAAAAGGGTGCGTGATGGTGTCGGGTTGATGGTGGTTCATGGTAGAGGTGGCGCGGTTGTTTTTGTGTGTGTGAGTTGTTGTTTTTATTTTCTCTCAGGTTAAAGGCAGGGAAACGGTATGACTACCCTGTACTGTTCGGACCGAAAAATTCCAACTTGGTCCGTAAAATCCGTAGGAAAATCTCGAGCGTGGAACAAAGCTCGGTTTTAGAATCCGGTGCTCGTTTTATCCAGAATTAATTACCCAAGATTAATTTAGTAGGTAAAATACTGTTTAAAAGACTTTCACGGTCCCGGTAAAATAAAATTTTTACCCGGGCCGTTACAGTCTACCCACCTTAAAAGAATTTCGTCCCCGAAATTCATCCCGGTGCTGTAAACGGGTGCGGATACTGAGATCGCATGCGCCCTTCTACTTCCCGTGTAGACTCGTTAGTGGAATGCTCATTCTATTTTACCTTACCCATTGGAATAACATGGTTCCTCAACTATCTATCCCCCCGGGCAAGAACTTATTCCGGTGCCTCTGTATACGTGAGATCTTCTGCCACTGTAACATCTGCGATACTAACCACATGACTCGGATCTGATCGGTACCTCCGCAGCTTGGATATGAGACAACTCCTCCGGTAAAGATAACTTGTTCGCCAAGGGTCCAACCCTTTCTACGATCTCATACGGTCCGATGTACCTAGGACTCAGCTTCCCTCTTTTCCCGAATCAGATAACTCCCTTCCACGGTACAACTCTGAGAAACTTTTCCCCAACTGTGTACTCTATCTCTCACCGTTGCTTATCTACATAACTCTTCTGTTGGTCCTGTGCAGCTCTACCGTCCAACCGTCTGAATCTTGTCCACTGTTTGTTTAACTAAGTCTGGACCCACGGTCAAACATAATCCTTCTCATCCCAACAACTAGACTCCGATACTTTCTTCTGTAAAGAGCTTCGAAAGGTGACATCCCGATACTAGAGTGGTAAGTGTTGTTGTAAATGAACTCTGCTAAGACAAATACTGATCCTACTGCCACCGAAGTTAAGGGCACAGTCTTCCAGCATGTCTCCCAGCATCTGAATGGTTCTCTCTAGCTGACCATCTGTCTGCGGATGAAAGGCAGTATTGAAACTCAACTTAGTTCCCAAAGCTACTTGCAAACTCTTCCAAAACCGTGAGGTGAATCTGGGATCTCTGTCTGAGACTATGGATTTTGGAATTCCATGTAGTCTCTCAACCTCTGTAGCATACAGCTTGGCTAGCTTATCCATGGTGTCGGTCTGACGGAAAGGAAGGAAATATGCCGATTTTGTTAGCCGATCAACGATAACCCAGATAGAATCATGTTGTTTTCGGGTCATCGGTAATCCGACCACAAAATCCATGGTAATCAGCTCCCATTTCCACTCTGGCACTGTCAACGATCTCATCTTTCCTGTTGGTGCTTGATGCTTTGCTTTCACTTGCTGACAGGTGATACACTTTGCAACATATTCTGCCACATCTTTCTTCATACGGGGCCACCAATAATGACTCTTCAAGTTCTGTTACATCTTGGTGCTTCCGAGATGCATGGCATAGGGCATCATATGCCCTTCTTCCAGGATCTGACTACACAAGTCACCAACACTGGGTACACATAGACGTTTTCCCAGCATTAGTGCACTATCCTCGGCTATACGGAGCTTCTCTTCTTTTCCGCTGCGAACTGCCTCTTTCAGCTTGAACAGGTCAGGATCTTCATCTTGTAGCTCCACAATCTACCCTCTCAGGTTGGACTTTTCTTCAATGTGGGTCAGCAAAGTTCCTGTCTCGCCCACTGAAAGGTCAACTCCCAACAGAACCGACTTCGGCATTCTCCTGATCTTCCTCAGCAGTGATCACAAAAGCTCCCGACACTGCGGTGCTCTGATTCATGGTTGTCTGTGTCCTGGCAGGAACGGATCCACGTCCTTGGCCTCGGCCAACTCCGGAACTACTAGAACACTGGCTACTGATGCTTGCACTGTCTGTGTAGGAGCCATACCTCATGATCTTCCCAGCTTAGGACAGGTTGACCGGTAGTGACTAACCTCGTTGCACTCAAAGCATCTTCCTGTGGAGTAGCGGGGGCGTGAATCTCCGGATGTGGTCCCCTCGGACTGTACCCAAGAACTGCCTCGGTTGTTGTTGTAGTTGTTCCAACCTCGGCCCTGACTCATCGGCACAGCTCTACTCTGTCCAAACCCTGATCGGCTAGACTATGTCTAGATCCTCAACTGGGCCCTCGGTTTCTCTCTGGGCATCCCTGGCCTCTTGCCTTTGTAAGATACGAGTTACCATGTTCAACGTTTACCTGATATCGTCCAACAGTGCTGTAGGTTCGAGCTCCAGAATCCTGCATCTAACTACGGTTGTTCTACCGACACCTGGTCGTCATCCAGGTGATCTCCAACATGCTGATTCCTCCTACGGATCCATTCGTCTTACCTTTATGAGAATGAATATGCATGCATATTATACTAACTCATGACAGACTATGCACAAATAATCACAGCAACACCACAAAACAGTCTTTACCCATCGAGTCAAACCACTACTTTCCAAGTGACATTAAAGTCGTCAACACAACTTCCAATTATCCTACCATCCAATTTCCATTTCTAATATCCATTATCAATTACCCATGGTCAATAGTCCAACATCAATCTCAACACAATATCACAGAATCAATATCACAGTCTAACAAACACATCAGCAATAATCACAGCAGTCAATTAACCAACAGTGAACACCTCAGCAGTTCAATCAAACAACAAAGCACACAAAGTATTTTTCTGGTAAAACATTTCACTATATATATTCTTACTTTTCATAGATTATAACCTTAGAGAACAATTCTATTTTCCAAAATTATTCTACCAATTAAATCCTTTTTTCCCAAAACATATATCCACAACTTAATTTCAAAATATACCTTAATATTTATTACTTTTTTTTCTCCAGATTTTATTATATATATATATTATTATTATTATTGTTTTAACCTTGGGCAGTGAACAGTGCCTGACTGGGCCGTGCATAGTGCCAAGCCTAGGCCCATGTGCAGGCCCAAGCCCACTGCCTCACAGCCCACTAAGCCCAAGTTTAAACCCATCCCACGCAACAAAAAAAAACCCCAAAAATAAAACCAGCCCAGGAACATGAAAACCAACCCACCATGCATGCTACAGTGTCGTCTTCTACGTGAGCTTACCCGCGCGGGCGGCACGGATGACGGGCGAGGCGGGCTCAGCGCGACGAACAGGCGGCTGCCGCATGGAGACGACGTGAGGGCGACGCAGGCGACAGCGACTGACGAGCTTGGGGAGGAGATGGTCGCAGGCGGGGCGAAGCGACGGGCGCGGGGACAACGGCGTGAGCGTGAGGACGCCACGGGGATGGTGGTGCGAGGTGACGAGGTGTGGCGGCTCCGTGGTGCAAGAGCAAGGCGCGGTGAAGGTGAGCTGGTCATGGTGGCAGCTCGCGGGAGGGGAGAAGGGAAAGGAAAGGGTGGCTATTGTGGGTTGTGGTGTTGTGAACAGCCGGCAGGGGAAGGTGTTGGTGGCGTGTGAAGGCTGCAAGCGAGGGTGGTCGGGCGTAAGGATGGTGTCGGGTGGCTTGGGCGGTCTCGTTGATGGCGGTGAACGGGTGGTATGTGGGTGAAAGCGGCTCGGTAGGTGGTTGGCGTGGTGGAAAGAAAGGAAAGGAAGGAAGGAAAAGAGAGGAGGGTGACGGGGGTAGTGGCGGGGCAACTATGAAGAAGCTCGGGTGGGAAAGGGGTGCAGGTGGTGATGGTGGATGCGGGTTACTCGAGAAAGGAGAAGTAAGGTGAGGGTGTGGTGGTGCTGGCATCACAGGAAAAAGAAAATGGGGAAAAGGGTGGGTGATGGTGTCGGGTTGATGGTGGTTCATGGTGGAGGTGGCGCGGTTGTTTTTGTGTGTGTGAGTTGTTGTTTTTATTTTCTCTCAGGTTGAAGGCAGGGAAACGGTATGGCTCAGGCTTCTTTGAGATTGCTGGGTTGCTGATTTACACAAGGGAAGGAGAAGCAGACATAACATGCTGGTTCACGGTCAACACAGTTCAACGTCAAGAGCCAACAGGAGGAGACATAACTTCTCATGCGTACAGGAGCAAACTCAAGGGGAGCAAGGCGTCAAAACCCAACAGGGAAAAGAAAACTTCATATGCACCACAGGGAAAAATGACTACCCTGTACCGTTCGGACCGAAAAAATCCAACTTGGTTCGTAAAATCCGTAGGAAAATCTCAAGCGTGGAACAAAGCTTGGTTTCAGAATCCGATGCTCGTTTTACCCAGAATTAATTACCCAAGATTAATTTAGTAGGTAAAATACTATTTAAAAGACTTTCACGGTCCCGGTAAAATAAAATTTTTACCCGGGCCGTTACATCCTGGTTAATTAATTCAAGGTAAATCAAGCGTTGTTTTTTGAAACTGAGTCTTTTCCCGCGCTCGAGATTTTTTTCGTGGATTTTTCGGATCTAAGTTGGTATTTTTTGGGTCCCGGAATCCTAAAAAAATCACACCAAAAAATAACTAAAGGGGTATCAGTTATTTTCTGGTCCGGACCAGACTCGCTCCATAATGCAGACAAGCTGCATTATTGAACGTTCACAGGTTGTAGAGTGTTTTCATTGTTATAAAAAGGAAGCAGGAGAAGAGAGGATGAGGAGAAGAAAAAGAAAAAGAGAGAAAAGAAGAGAAAAAAAAGAGAGAAAAAGGAAAGAAAAAAAAGAAAAAAAAAAAAGAAAACCAAAAAAACAGGGAGGGAAAAAAAAGGAAAAGAAAAAAAATAAATACAAAACAGGAAAATAGAGAAAAAAAGAAAAAAAATAAGGAAAAAAATACAAAAAAGGAAAAAGAAAGCCGGTAACAGTTCGTCACCCCTCTTCCTCTCCCGACACTGTTTACTCTGTAGCGTTCTAGGCCGTCTCGTGCTCCACAGCCGCCGCCAGGAGAGTCGCCGAGTCGTCGCAACCTCAACGGCGCTGCCTCCGCTCGATTCCGCCGCTGGACGCACCTGCTAGAGGCGTTGACCCATCGTGCAACCCGCAGGTCTTCGCCCCGCGCTCCTGCTCAGCCGCCGCGACGCCTCGTGCCGCCTTTCTGTCGCCCTTGGAGTCACCTCGAGCTCGCCTTCCTCGCGGCTTCCTTCTCTTCGCGTCAGTCGCGCCGCCGCCGTCATCAAGGTGAGCAACCCGTTTTCACGGGCGGGACGCGGCCGGGTCGCGCCTGGGAAGGGGTCCTGGGCAGTCCGGATTCTTTTCCTTTTAAAAATAATATATATATATATATATATATATATATAACTAATTTCTGCTAATTAATTTCTGGGAAAAAGGGTAAATATTATTTTGGAAAATTATATGTAATATTCTGGGTTTGGGATTTTGAAAATATATATATACCTTGATTCTTGAAAATTAAGATAATTATATGTTGTTTTAGAAAATTAATATTATGTTATTCTAGGAAAGATATATATTAAGATTATATTTTCTTAAATGTTATTATTTTTCTGGAAAATTATGGGAATACTTTTGGAAACATATATATAGTATACATAAATAATATTTCTAAAAAAATAAATTATTATGTTGATATATAATGGTTTGGAAATGTAATTTTGTCTTTAGAAAATATATATATGTATATTTATAATTCGTATTTATTTTCAGGAAAATAAGTTTATATAATTATATTTACTGGAAATATGGTTTTCTAATATAATAATATTTGGTAATTATTATTGGCAAGTAATATATATTATGGAAATAGTTTTGGAAAAATACATATATATGATGTAATTTCCAGAAAAAATTATGTTGTTTATTAATTTGGAAAAAAGTATAATTAATTTATGAAAATAGTTTGAAAAGAGTTTTAATTAAAGTATGGTACCGAAATTATATTTGGATATACGTACGGTATAATATTTTCGGTAAAAGATAATAATAAAGGATATGAACCGGGATGGGTTTATTTCGCAGTATTGGCATCATAGTATACCGATTATGTGCATTTATGTGAGGATGTTGTTTTGTTGTATAGGTTTTGATATCGGGCAGTTTCCCGTGGAGCCAGCCTTGGACCGGTCATTGTCTTCAGAGTTGAGTAATCGGCTAAGGTGATGATTGATTTCCTTCAATATTTGCATGTATTACTCGGTTGTTGTGTTTGGTGATTGTTGCACTGTTGATTGATGCAATTGCTGTGGTTTGACTCGGGATGTTTATCCCAGTACCTTGATTCGGTTTTGGGATGTTTATCCCCGTGCATTGAGTTTTGGATATTTATTTTCGTGTCTTTGGGCATAAGAATAATGGATTAATTAATAATTTGTGATAAGGATGTCGATCTTCGGTTCTGGATGGGATGTCTATCCCGGTATTTTGGTTAGGGATGTTGATCCTTGTGATTTGGTTTTGAATGATGATAATATAATTGTCACGTGGTAGGTAGTGGTACGACTCGATGGTTTAAGACTGTTTTGTGGTGGCCATGACGTGGGTTACTTGTGATAAACATGTCTATGCTTGGGATGTCTATCCCGTGATTATATTTGGGATGTCTATCCCTGGGTTACTATTTTTGGGATGTCGATCCCTGGGCTCTCTTGGTTTGGTCTGGCACCCGAAATATGTTGAGAACCAGGTCTGACCCCTAGCTTATCCGTGACAGGGCACGGAAAGATAACTGGATTTTTATTTGTGTCTTTTTAGTCTTGGACCAGTTTTGGGTCCAGTCTTTTTGGTTTGCTTTATTTTGGCTGTTTTACCCGTTTCGACCTTGAGTATTTATAGTGTTGCATATTGATCGTCTATCCATGGTTGTGAGCACTTCGGACTCACCCCTCACCTGCTTGCTTTCATCCCGTAGGTTGAGTTATTTGTGGTTCAGGTATGTTGCTTTCCAGACAGGCTGCGGCGTTATCTCTCGGACAGGACTCGGATCCATAAGTTGCATTATGTGTCGCATACAGTGTCTTTGTGAGTTATTAAGTCTTCCGCTGTGCTATTTATTGATTTTTTTGGGCCTTGGGCCGGTTATGATGTTATTGATGATCCCGGGTTCGGGTGATATGTTTTGATGTTGGGCCGAAGGGCCAGATTTCTGATGTTTATATTTTGGGCTGTTGAGCCAGTTTTCTGTCGTGTACACTGTATGCTGGGCTTTGTTTGGTCGGGTCGTTACAGTTCCGACACGTGTTTACTGTGTACGGTAAATACGGGCCAGGGCGTTTCATTTTGGTAGCGGAGCGGGCGCTAGGTCTGGTTGGGCAGTCCTTGTATGTTTGTTGTTCTTGTTTGCATAGTTCGCTCCATTTGTTTATTATTTTATATCATTTTAGTTAGTGCATTAAGGATCCAGTCAAGGGACGCCAGCTTGCCACAGAACATACACATAAGAGGTAATTGATGCCATAAATAAGCGGAAACATAAATATTATTAATATTACTAATATTATTATTATTACAAACATTGATATTACATTATATTATTATAAAAAAAAAACGATATTCATTTCCTTGGAACGACGTTGACCCTGAAGCTATTAGGGTCAATGTTGATGTTGACCCTGATGCTGTTGTTCCACGAGAACCACATGCCACCTGCGTTGTTCTGGCTAGGAAGCTCGAACCGGTTAGCTGGAGGGAACCGGAGTGGGAAGACACCGTGATCGTCTTCAGGCTGCCACTGGGTCTCCTTGAGAAGAACCATGTTGGGCTTGTACTGGTTCTTCAGGTCCCTCAGGGTATGCGAGAACTCCTGGGAATGCCTACCGATTCCTCTGCAGTTCCACACCAGTAGTCGGGCCTTTGGCCAAGTTGCGGGTAACCGAGTGACTCTGGGCATGCTTTGGGCAGTCATCGAGAGCTGGTAGTAGGTACCTTAGTCCAGGAAATGGCAAGTGGGCTCTAGGTTGAATTCCTGAAGTCTTTCAGAGATGAAAAACATGATGGCCGAGCCGTAGAAGGAGGTCCTCAGAGTGCCTTGGTCCTCTAGGAAGAACGTCTCTTCCATGGGAGTGACGAAGAACCTGGAGGAGTAGAGTTCATTGACGAAGACCAGATGGCGCATTCTGCCGAGCTCATTCGGTAGTTCCTCCGGACGTTCGTTGATCATGCTGTAGGCCAGCCGGTTTCTTCTGCCTAGGGAGGCACCTTCGGTGAAAAAAACGGAAGATGGAGCAGGCATTCTGACTTGGCGATTTTGTGTCTTTTCTGGACGTGTTTTATGTTTATTTTTCTAAATGTGATACAAAACTCTCTTTCAAAATGCTTTTGATGATTTACATCTCACCACTTCGTCTTTTATACTCTTATGGGGAGCGTGATTACCATTTTTTTTTTAAAGTTTAGACCCCACCTATCTCCGGGAAAGTCTAAAGGATTTTTCGGTGATGGGAAAAGCAGATTCCCTTCACAAAGCTCCAAATCATTTTCCTTCTTCAAGGTGTTGTTCTTTTTTTGAAAATTTTGTCGTTGCTTCATTTATTGCTTCGTTACTTTATACGTTTTTCGGGCTACACACGCAAGTGTTTTTCCATCTCACGATTTTCTATCGCCCTGGCTACCTTGGCATTTCTTCTTATGGTTTTTCTATATTTTCTACATGCATCCGTGACCGTTGAGGCTAGATTGATGGGGCCATACCTCGAGTAGAGTGCATGTGCGACAAGCTTACACCTGTTCGGACATCATGGAAGGATACGAGACTTGATAGACGCTTTTGGCTCATGCGGAATTTCTGAACAAGTGGATAACGTTTCTTTCGAGGGACACAGGACGTGCTCGTGATCATCACCTTGCGAGCTAACGGACGTCTTTTTCACGAGGGGAACCGACATCACCGTTAGCTGTACGTCTTACGTTTCTCGGGATCGGGGATGTTTACGATCGACCTAGAGCGCCGAACATGAAAACATGTTTTGTTTTAACTTCTTTATGTTTTGGTTTTGTTAAACGAATTTTGTTTTTAATCTCTTTATGTTTGATTTTATATTCCTATTGTTGATTTTCGTTTTGCTTTGGGATGTTTTGATTTTCTGTTTAACATAAGACTTCGTAACATAAGAGTTTTGATTATAAAAGAAAACTTATTTTATTTATTCATAATGGTTTTACAACGGAGAAGAATTACTCTATTGAGTTACATGCTTCTCTAAGTCTTTTACAAGTTTTGGATGTTTTTGACGTGGGGAAAGAGTTCCGCCCCTATAACCCCCTTGAGCGAAGCCTAAAGCTGAGCGAAAAGGGCCCCACATGCCAGTTCTATCTGCATCACCCCCGAGCTGAACTTCCATAGTGAAACATTCAGCTGCGATAGCGTGTGCAGTGGAGTGCTGCTTTCAGCCGTTTCTTTGCCCTTTCGATTCTCAGCTTCTTTGCTTGCACACTTCTTTTGCTGTCTTGGGGAGACCACCACATCTACCTTCAGACTGATGGTGTTGGCCTTGAACCGCTTCTTGGGAGGTTCTTCATCAGAGCTTGTCGGGAAGGCAGTACCACCGATGCAGCTGTTGTCCTCGGAGTCTGAGGTGGTTCTTGATCTTAGTGGAGAGTCCATGGCTGAGAGTGAGGGTCTCAGTTATGCGGTTTGGTATTTATAAGCGGAGGAGATGTCGCTTAAGGGTATAAGCGGTATCTCGTGTTGACTTTGGACACCTGGCAGAGTGTGCTAGAAGCTTATCGTGGTAGGACCCACGGATAAGACGAAATTTTGAGGACGAAATTTCGAGGACGAAATTCTTTTTAAGGTGGGTAGACTGTAACTGCCCGGGTAAAAATTTGGATTTTTACCGGGACTGTAAAAGTCTTTTTACCGCAATTTACCGAAAGAATTAATCTTGCGTAATTAATTCAAGGTAAATCGAGCGTTGTTTTTCGAAACCGAGTCTTTTCCCGCGCTCGAGATTTTTTTTGTGGATTTTTCGGACCTAAGTTGGTATTTTTCGGGTCTCGGAATCCTCAGAAAATCACACCGGAAAATAACCAAGGGGGTATCAGTTATTTTCTGGTCCGGACCGGACTCGCTCCATAATGCAGACAAGCTGCATTATTGAACGTTCGTAAACGCCCCGACCCGTATTTACCATACACAGTAAACACGTGCCGGAACTGTAACGACCCAACCAAACAAAGCCCAGCATACAGTGTATACAACAAAAAATCGGGCTCAACAGCCCAAAATAAAAACATCAGAAATCTGGCCCTTCGGCCCAACAACAAAACATATCACCCGAACCCGGGATCATCTATAACATCATAATCGGCCCAATGGCCCAACAATAGCAGTATAATGCACAGCGAAAGACTTAATAACTCACAAAGACACTGTATGCGACACTGATGCAAACTATGGATCCGAGTCCTGCCCAAGGGATAATGCCGCAGCCTGTCTCGAATGTATCAAACCTGTACCACAAATAATCCATCCTACGGGATGAAAGCCCGCAGGTGAGGGGTGAGTCCGAAGTGCTCACCGACGAAGGATAGACAATCAATATGCAACACTATTAATTACTCAAGTCGAAAACAAACAAAAACCGCCAAAATACACCAAATCGAAAGACTCGACCCGAAACCGGTCCAAGACCAAAAAGACTTAAATAAAAATCTATTTTCCAATTTTACCTTTTCGGGCCCCGTCACGGATAAGCTAGGGGTCAGACCTGGTTCTCAACATATTTCGGGTGCCAGACCAAATCCAAGAGAATCTAGGGATCGACATCCCAAAAATAAGAACCCAGGGATAGACATCCAAAATATAATCACGGAATAGACATCCCAAGCATAGACATGCTTATCACAAGTAACCCAGGTCATGGCTACCACAAAACAGTCTTAAACTATCAAGTCGTACCACTACTTACCACGTGACAATTATATTATCATTATCCAAAACCAAATCACAGGGATCAACATCCCTAACCAAAATACCGGGATAGACATCCCATCCAAACCGAGGATCGACATCCTTATCACAATTTATTAATTAATCCATTATTCTTATGGCCAAAGACACGAAAATAAATATCCAAAACTCAATGCACGGGGATAAACATCCCTAAACCAAATCAAGATACTGGGATAAACATCCCGACAACAATCAGAACAAATGCGATAAACAACAGTGCAACAACCATCAAACATAACAACCGAGTAATATAGGCACATATGGAAGGAAATCCATCCTCACCTTGGCCGATTACTCAACTCCGGAGACAATGACCGGTCCCAAGCCGGCTCCTCGGGAAACTGCCCGATATCAAAACCTATACAACAAAACAATATACTCACATAAATGCACATAATCGGTATACTATGATGCCAAAACTGTGAAATAACCCATCCCGGTTCATATCCTTTATTATCATTTTTTTACCAAAAATATTATACCGTACGTATATCCGAATATAATTTCGCTACCATACTTTAATTAAAACTTTCCTATAAATTTTTTTATAGAATAATTATACTTTGTCTTCCAAAATAATAACGATATAATTTTCCTAGAAATTATATCATATATATGTATTTTTCCCGAAATTATTTCCATAAAATATATTTCTTGCCAAAATATAATTACCAATTATTATTATATTAGAAAACCATATTTCTAGTAAATATAATTATATAAACTTATTTTTCTGAAAATAAATACGAATTATAAATGTACATATATATATTTTCTAAAGACAAAATTACATTTCCAAGCCATTATATATCAACATAATAATTTATTTTTAGAAATATTATATATGTGTGTTATATATATATTTCCAAAGTATTCCCATAATTAATTATATACCTGTGAAAATAAATATATATATTTGTATTTTTATTATTTTTTTATTTAATATTTTTTTTTATTTTTTTTATTAAAACCGGGTTGGGCCAAATAGTGCCGGCCCAGACCCTTGCTCAAGCTAAACCAAGGCCCCAAATAGTGGCCCAGGTGCAGCCCAAGCCTTAGGCCCAGGCGTCCCAGCCCATGCCCATGACCATAACCCATAAGAATTCGGGTTAGCTACCCGGGTCGTCTCCTACCCGCAGGTCTGCTCACCTAGCAGTGGCGGCGGCGACGGTAGGAGGCGGGGAAGACACGGGCGGCAACGTGCAGGCATGAAGGAGGAGAGCGGCGCAAAGGTGAGGTGAGGCTGCGTGCGGTGGCGGCAGTTGCGACCAGTGGTGGTGTCGCGAAGGAGAAGGAAGAACGGGCGGATCCGGCGGCGGCTCGTGGGTCGTCTCGCGTTGGCTGCGTCGCGCGGCGCTGCAGCTGCTTCAGGGAGGAGGAGAGGGAGGAGGAGAAGGCGACGGCGACGCTGAGGATAAGAGGGGACAGCTCGGTTTTGGTGGTGGTCCTCGGGCGGTGACGTCGTCGATGTCGGCAGAGGCGAGGAGGGGTTGTTGGATGGTGGTGCGACGGTGTTCCCGATCTGGTGCTACACGGTGGAGGCGCGTCGAGGAGGAGGACGTGGTGGCTGCATGTGGTGGCGGCTGGGTGTTGTTGTTTCGTGGGGCGGCGGTTGGTGGCTCGGTGGATGGTGGCCGGTCGGTGGCGTGTATGTGTTTGTGTTTTTTTTTTTATATATTTCTTCTTTTGCAGGTTTGTGTTTGCAGAGGAAAAGAAGAAAAAATGGTGAGGCTCGGTGTGTGTGTGCAGGGGAAAAACAGGGAGAGGAAATGGTGTAGGCAGTTTTTGCAGATGAAAGCGTGCAGGGAAAAAAAAGGCAAGTCACGGGTACACAGGTAAGGTTTCACAAGCTTCACAGGAAGAAGGCGGCTGCGTGACTCAATCACGTAGTCGTGTCTCGACCGGACTAGAAAATAACTGATACACCCACTTAGTTATTTTCCGGTGTGATTTTCCGAAGATTTCGGGACCCGGAAAATACCAACTTAGGTCCAAAAAATCCACGGAAAAATCTCGAGTGCGGGAAAAGACTCGGTTACGAAAAACGACGCTCGATTTACCTTGAATTTATCACCCAAGATTAATTCATTCGGTAAATCGCTGTAAAAAAGACTTTTACAGTCCCGGTAAAAATTCAAATTTTTACCCGGGCTGTTACAGTCTACCCACCATAAAAAGAATTTCGTCCTCGAAATTCCGTCGTCTTATCTGTGGGTCCTACCACGATAAGCTTCTGGCACTCTCTGCCAGGTGTCCAAACTCGACGCGAGATACCGCTTATACCCTTAAGCGACATCTCATCCTCTATAAGAACCGAACCTCATGACTGGCAAACTCAAACACAGTCATGGACTCTCCACTGAGAACAAGAACCACCTCAGACTCCAAGGACAATAGCTACATCGGTGGTACTGCTTTCCCGACAAGCTCTGATGAAGAATCTCCCAAGAAGCGGTTCAAGACGAACATCATCGGTCTGAAAGAACACATGGTCGTCTCCAGCAGACGGCGAAAGAAGCGTGCTGGTAAAGAAGCTGAGGATCGGAAGGGCAAAGCAACGGTTGAAAGCAGCACTCCACTGCAAACACTTTCGCAACTGAACGTCTCACTAAGGAAGGTCAGCTCGGCTGTGATGCAGATAGAACTGGCTTGCGCGGAACTCTTTCCTCACATGAAAAACGTCCAAAAACTTGTAAAAGACCTAGAGAAGCATGTAACTCAATAGAGTACCTCTTCTCTGTATTGTAAAACCGTTATGAATTAAATAAAATAAGTTTTCTTTTTAAATCAAAACTCTTATGTTACGAAATCTTATGTTAAACAGAAAATCAAAACATCTCAAAGCAAAACAAAAATCAACAATAAGAATATAAAATCAAACATAAAGAGATTAAAAACAAAACTCATTTAACAAAACCAAAACATAAAAAGGTTAAAACAAAACATGTTTTCATGATCAGCGCCCAAATCAGTCGTAAACATCCTCGATCCCGAGAAACATGACACGCACAACTAACGGTGACGTCGGTTTCCCTCATAAAAAAGGCATCCGTTATCTCGTAAGGTGACGATCACGAGCACGTCCTGTGTCCTTCGAAAGAAACGTTATCCACTTGTTCACAAATTCCGCATGAGCCAAAAACGTCTATCAAGGCTCGTATCCCTCCATGATGTCCGAACAGGTGTAAGCTTGTCGCACATGCACTCTACTCGAGGTATGGCCCCATCAGTCTAGCCTCAATGGTCACGAATGAATGTGATAAAAGATGCAGGAAAAAGTCATAAAAAGATTAAAGCAAGGTAGCCAAGGCGATAGAAAATCGTGAGATGGAAAAGGGCTAAAAAACACTGGCATTTGTAGCCCGAAAAACGTATAAAGTAACGAAGCAATAAATGAAGCAACGGCAAAATTTTTAAAAACAACACTTTGAAGAATGAAGACGATTTGGAGTTTTGTGAAGGGAATCTGCTTTTTCCATCACCGAAAAATCCTTTAGACCTTCCCGGGAATAGGTGAAGTCTAAACTTTGAAAAACAAAACGGTAAAAATTTTTCTATAAAAGGCAAAACAACGGAAAGCAAAAACCACAAAGCATCCAAGAGAAAATAAAACCCTCAGGCAAAGAAAACACCACGTTTAGAAAACAAAACACCACGCGTCGAAACAACATGCCTGCTCCATCGTCCGTCTTCTTCGTCGAAGGTGCCAACCTAGGCAGAAGAAACCAGCTGGCCTACAGCATGGTCAACGAGTGTCCAGAGGAACTACCGAACGAGCTCGGCAGAATGCCCCGTCTGGTCTTCGTCGACGAACTCTACTCGTCCAGATTCTTTGTCACTCCCATGGAAGAGACATTCTTCCTGGAGGACAAAGGCACACTGAGGACCTCCTTTTACGGCTCGGCCAACTCCGTCATGTTTTTCATTTCTGAAAGACTTCAGGAGTTCAACCTAGAGTCCACTTGCCATTTCCTGGACCAAGACACCTACTACCAACTCTCAATGATTGCCCAAAGCATGCCCAGAGTGACTCGATTACCTCCAACTTAGCCAAAGGCCCGACTACTGGTGTGGAACTGCAGAGGAGTCGCTAGGCGTTCCCAGGAGTTCTCGCATACCCTGAGAGACCTGAAGAACCAGTACAAGCCCAAGATGGTTCTTCTCACGGAGACCCAATGGCAGCCTGAAGACGATCACGGTCTCATCCCACTTCGGTTTCCTTCAGCAAACCGGTTTGAGCTTCCTGGCCAGAACAACGCAGGCGGCATGTGGATCTCGTGGAATGACAGCATCAGGGTGAACATTAACAATGACCCCAATAGCTTCAGGGTCAACGTTGTTCCAAAGAGATGATTGTCTTTTTTTATATATAATATTATCAATGTAATAATAATATTAGTAGTATTAATAATATTTATGTTTCCGCTTATTTATGGCATCATTTACCTCTTACGTGTTTGTTCTGCGACAGCTGGCGTCCCTTGACTGGATCCATAATGCACTAACTAAAATGATATAAAATAATAAACAAATGGAGCGAACTATGCAAACAAGAACAACAAACACACAAAGACTACCCAGCAAGACCAAACGCCCGCTCCGCTACCAAAATGAAACGCCCTGACCCGTATTTACCATACACAGTAAACACGTGCTGGAACTGTAACGACCCAACCAAACAAAGCCCAACATACAGTGTATACAGAAACTCGAGATCAACATCCCAAAATAAAAACATCAGAAATCTGGCCCTTCGGCCCAACAACAAAACAAATCACCCGAACTCGGGATCATCTATAACATCATAATCGGCCCAATGGCCCAACAGTAGCAATATAATGCACAGCGGAAGACTTAATAACTCACAAAGACACTGTATGCGACACTGATGCAAACTATGGATCCGAGTCCTGTCCAAGGGATAACGTCGTAGCCTGTCTGGAATGCATCAAACCTGTACCACAAATAATCCATCCTATGGGATGAAAACCCGCAGGTGAGTGGTGAGTCCGAAGTGCTCACTGACGAAGGATAGACAATCAATATGCAACACTATTAATTACTCAAGTCGAAAACAAGCAAAAACTGCCAAAATACACCAAATCGAAAGACTCGACCCGAAACCGGTCCAAGACCAAAAAGACTTAAATAAAAATCTATTTTCCAATTTTACCTTTCCGGGCCCCGGCACGGATAAGCTAGGGGTCAGACCTGGTTCTCAACATATTTCGGGTGCCAGACCAAATCCAAGAGAACCTAGGGATCGACATCCCAAAAATAAGAACCCAGGGATAAACATCCCAAATATAATCACGAGATAGACAACCCAAGCATAGACATGCTTATCACAAGTAACCCAGGTCATGGCCACCACAAAACAGTCTTAAACCATCGTTTCATACCACTACTTACCACGTGACAATTATATTATCATTATCCAAAATCAAATCACAGGGATCAACATCCCTAACCAAAATACCGGGATAGATATCTCATCCAAACCGAGGGTCGACATCCTTATCACAATTTATTAGTTAATCCATTATTCTTATGGCCAAAGTCACGAAAATAAAAATCCAAAACTCAATGCACGGGGTGAAACGCCCCGACCCGAATTTACCGTACACAGTAAACCCGAGCCGGAACTGTGACAACCCAACAAAATAAACCCAAGCATACAGTGTGTATAACAAAAACTCGGGCTCGACAACCCATCATAATAAACCACAATACGGCCCTACGGCCCAACATCAATAGTAATAAAACCGGCCCAATGGCCCAATAATAGAAAAA